>CABHPH010156473.1:0-40484 GCA_902168325.1 Peromyscus nudipes
AGAGAAGAGTCTTGAAAGACTGGGTTTTGAGGCAGCTATCAAGCAGCCCAGTAGAAAATTCCTTGACTATTAAAAAAACTATGACAATTTTAAAGGGGTCACAAATCTCTTGGCATTCCTTATATTGAGAGGTGGGGACTGGACTAGGCTGTCTTTCACTAAATTTTGGAAGCCTTGTGACTGTTGATCAATAGACAATAGTAAAGAGTGACACATTCCTCTTCCAGAGTTAGAGAGAGAGCAGCATGATTTCTACCTTGTTAGTTACACAATAGCTGTGAGAAGTTCAGTAACACTGAGAGAGTGCCAGGCTGTGAGCTCCAATGTGTGGAGTCACAGGCAGACACTGGTAAACATCCCCAGCAGACAACCAGCCTTCAGTCACCCCTGCTGGGTGCCAGTTATGTGAGTGAAAGGGTTTTCAAATTAACCTCGGTCCCACTGCCCCTCCTGTTCAGTCAGTCTTCTTCTTTTTCCAGTGGAATATTTTATTCAAAATCATGCTTTCATATAGTACATTTTGATCAGTTTCCCCTCTCCTACCTGTCATTCTCAGCCCAGACACCAGACACTGAAGAGGAAAGATAAATTACCTGTAGCAGGTGACTTTGGGTTCTGATACCAAGAAGCTACACCAAGAATAAAATGATTATTGTATTCACTAAATTTTACAGGCAGTTTTGTTACACTGCAATTTGGGAGCATGAACATTTAACAAGCATTTTGAGACGAATTAATTATTAATACCACTGAGTTAAAAGACAGTTATTAAATGACAAGGTATATGAACTTTTAAAAGAGGTTTTAGTTGTAATTGTGTATATGTGTGTATCTGTATGTGGCATAGGCATAGAAGTGCAGGTGCTCACAGATCAGACGCCCCTGAAGCTTGAGTTCCAGGCAGCTGTGAGCTGCCTGACCATGAATGCTGGGATCTGCACTCAGGTCCTCAGCAAGGGCAGCAGGCACTCTTAACACCGGTGCTTTTCCTCCAGCCTAGGTATATCCATATCTCATGTCCATATACTAATTTTGAGGAGTGATGGGAAAACAGAAGAATTAAGCTACAAGTTATTCACTGAAGGCAAACAATATGCCTCAGCAAGTGTAAGTTCCTGCTGTGCAAGCCTGACAAGCTGTGTTCCATCCCCAGAACCTACCATGAACTGACTCCTGAAAATTACTGACCTAAACACACACACACACACACACACACACACAAATGATAATAGTAATAGTAAATAAAATTTAAAGAACTCGTTTTTGAAGACCAGAGATGGAGTTCAGAGGTTCAGTTCTTGCCTGAATTTGATATTTAGCAATACAAAATAAGGAAAGAAATGGCTCACTGGTAGCTAACTGCAGATTTATGCTGTGGGATGGTTTGTATGTCAAACATGTTAATAAAGCACTGATTGGCCAGTGGTCAGGCAGGAAGAAGTATAGGCGGGACAAGGAGGAGAGAATTCTGGGAAGTGGAAGGCTGAGAGGAGACACTGCCAGCCGCCACCATGACCAACAGCATGTGAAGACGCCGGTAAGCACAAGCCATGTGGCAAGGTATAGATTTATGGAAATGGATTAATTTAAGATATAAGAACAGTTAGCAAGAAGCCTGCCACGGTCATACAGTTTGTAAACAATATAAGTCTCTGTGTTTACTTGGTTGGGTCTGAGCGGCTGTGGGACTGGCGAGTGAGAGAGATTTGTCCTGACTGTGGACCAGGCAGGAAAACTCTAGCTACAGATTTATCATCAAGAGCTTTGTTAGTACTAGAAAGAGAAAACAAGGACATGGAGAATGGGAAAAGGAAATTATTACTACATCTAAATAATCAGAACTATCTTTGAACAGTAACAGAATCACCTCTGGTCTTCAGCAAAAGCAGTAAAAAGTAAATGGATCATGATCATTCCTAGGTAGTATTAATACATAATGACTCAAGCCATCTTGCAGATGTCATCAGAAACGCAATGTTTGATTTACTCAGTACATTCCCCTAAGCAAGTAAGAGCTTGTGAGCTCTCCAAATTATTTACGATTCCATGCTTATGAGAGGATCTGGAAGGAGATTAAGCCTAAAGACATATACCTCAATTTCCACTGAGAAGCCTGTAGAACATACCTCAATTTCTACTGAGAAGCCTGTAGACAATATTTCCTCAATTTCTACTGAGAAGCCTGTAGAGACACACCTCAATTTCCACTGAGAAGCCCGCAGATATATACCTTTATTTCTATTGAGAGGCCCGTAGATATATACCTTTATTTCTACTGAGATGCCTATAGACATATACCTCAATATCTACTGAGAAGCCTGTAGACATATACCTCAATTTCCACTGAGAAGCCTGTAGACACATACCTCAATTTCCACTGAGAAGCCTGTAGACAATATTTCCTCAATTTCCACTGAGCAGCCTGTAGACACACACCTCAATTTCCACTGAGAAGCCTGCAGACATATACCTTTATTTCTACCAAGAGGCCCATAAATATATACCTTTATTTCTACTGAGAAGTCTATAGACATATACCTCAATTTCTACTGAGAAGTCTGCAGACATATATCTCTATTTCTACTGAGAAGCCTGTAGACATATACCTCAATTTCCACTGAGAAGCCTGTAGACACATACCTCAATTTCCACTGAGAAGCCTGTAGACATATACCTCTATTTCTACTGAGAAGCCTGACAGATACCTCAATTTCTATTGAGAAGCCTGTATACATATACCTTTATTTCTACTGAGAATGATAAAATCAAAACTTGCTTGCTTAATTTTAAAAAACGTAGAGAGTTGGGCTGGAAATAACACTGGCTGTAATTGTCAGTAACTCCAATTCCAGAAGGTCCAAGAATCTCTTTAGGTCTCTGCAGGCACAGCAAGCATGTGGTACACATATACACACTCAAACAAAACACCTCTACACATCAAATCCAGACAAACACTCAGTGGATACATGTGTTTGCTGTGCAGTGTGAGGACTAGAGTTTGGATTTCAAGCATCCATGTAAAGAGATGGGCAAGCAGGCAGCAGCTTCCAGGCTCAGCATTCAGGAGGCAGAGACAGGACCTTCAGGTCAAGCTGGCTAGGGAGACTAGCGAATTGGCAAACTTCAGGTTCAGTGTCACTAAATAAAAAGTGAGGCGTGATTGAGGAAGATACCGACATCAACTGCAGACCTCCACATGCATGTGCACACATGTGCATATTCATCTGCACAAGCCAGTGTGCCATATACATGCCAACACACACACACACACACACACACAAAATCACCACCACCACCACCATCGCCACCACCACCAAGGAAATAAAGATTATGAAGCAGTAAACAGAATAATGAAAGGCCTGGACTGTACATACCATAGTCTAATGAAACTTATGACATTCCACTACTCTTGTCTCTGTGTGAGAATAGGCACACATGTGAAATGTGTAGAGATCTAAAAACAGCTTTTGGAAGTCTGTTCCTGATATTCATTTTGAAACAAGCAGGGTATTTTCTGATTGTTTCTGCCTCTGTGCTACAGAATTCAGACTAGCTGGCCACAGCTTCCAGGCAAGGCAATTTTCCTCTCCATCTTCCTTCTGGCTGTAGGAGTGATGTCATTATCGGTTGTAGCTGAAGTTTCCCTGGTCCTGTCTGGCCCATAGTCAGGACAAATCTCTCTCACCTGCCGTCCCGTAGCCACTCAGACCCAAGTAAACACATAGAGATTTATATTATTTATAAACTATATGGCCATGGCAGGCTTCTTGCTATCTAACTCTTATATCTTAAATTAACCCATTTTTATTAATCTATAAGTTGCCAC
Source organism: Peromyscus nudipes (assembly GCA_902168325.1). Classification (NCBI taxonomy): domain Eukaryota; kingdom Metazoa; phylum Chordata; class Mammalia; order Rodentia; family Cricetidae; genus Peromyscus; species Peromyscus nudipes. The sequence goes on from CABHPH010156473.1 coordinate 3,827, forward strand.
GTGGCTTGTGGCTTACTGGTACTTTACATCTTACTTCTCATGGTGGCGGCGTCTGGCAGCGTCTCTTGACTCAGCCTTCCACTTCCCAGAATTCTCCTCTCTCCTTATCCTGCCTATACTATACTTCCTGCCTGGCTACTGGCCAATCAGCATTTTATTTATCAATCAATCAGAGCAACACTCACAGCATACAGAAAGACATCCTCAACAATGGGTCCAAACTGGCTTTTTTTTTTTTTTTTTTTTTTTTTTACCCATGATGTAGTAGTTGTCAACTTGACAGAATCTATAATCAGCTGGGAGATGGCTCCTCTGGGGGATTATCTTGACTGCATTAACTAATGGAGGAAAACCCATCTTGACCATAGACAGGATTACTTCCCTTACTGGGGCAGAAGACTATATAAAATGGAGCAAGCAAGCTAAGAAATAGGAAGCATGCACTCACCTGTGCCTTGACTGTAAACACAATGTGACGTGACGAATTGCTTCACGCTCCTGCTATGTTGATTTCCCTACCATGATAGACTCTATCATGAACTGAGTTAGATAAACCCTTCTTTTTAAAGTTTTGTTGGGGTGATTTATTTCACAAATGGAAAAGAAACTAAAACATATGCATTTCACGGATCCAAATTACTTGTCAAATATGTTTTTACATTCACAACCATCTCCTTCATTCCCCACCCTAATTTTCAATATTTCTAAAACATATGAGAATGGAGATTTGGAGAGCTCATCCAACAACTAGGAAATGCCATTAATAATGCATCCACAGTCAAATAAATTCATCATAAGAAACCAAATCTAGGGATTCTGAGATCAGGGTAAGAAAAGAAAGGAATGGGTACTGAATAGCATTTCTCCCTTTAATTACATGTGTGCCATGAAAGAAGTTTGGCTCAGCTAATTCATAGAAGACACATAAGAGGATGGCCTAGATAAAGTCACTTTAAGCTATTTGCAATTATAAATAGACAGTAGGTTACTTTTAGGTATGTGCATTGATATCTGGGACGAATCACAATTAGATTAGACCTATAATATACCTCTACTACAATTACATAAATAAAACCCAGCTTTAATCACTTGAAATCAGTAAAATTCCCACAGACCCCACGATGCCCTCAAGGTAAAGTGGCTAGTAAACCAAGGTTCAAAGGTCATACCCACTCACCTCTAGGTGTTCTAAGTTACTTGTTCTTTGAACAAGCATGTTATCTTTCTGCAATATGTCTCTGTACTTAGTAGTCAGTTCATTGTACTGTTTATTGGCCAGTTCTAGTTCAGACAGAGAAACACTATTATCTACAACTTTCTGGAGAGCCGCAATTTTGAAGGTAGCCATTTCCTGGGGGAAAAAAAAAGATACACTGAGTTAAATCTGCACATTTTTTTTTCTGGTAAAGCATTAGTCACTTTTAAGAAAGATAATTCAATTGAAAGAAAAGCAGATTTTAAAGCCACTTGAAAAATATATAATATTTATCATGTTATTCTTTCATATAAGATATAATATTTGGAAAGTTTTAATTAGCAATTTAAAGGAGTCCTTTTATAACTTGTCACAGTAAAATGAAATATAGTTAATTTAAGGAAGTATAATAATCAACAATCATTCAGAAATCATCTTTTGATGCTGGCCTATTCTAAATTTTAGAAGATTAAAAAAATTATTTGACACTTTGTGACAAAATTAGCATAGACTAAAGGAACCTTTACATTTTAGCTATGTTTGCTTTCTTGAAGTCACACAAACTCATTTTTGGTTCCTATTATTAAGTGATTAAAATATTTAAATAGTAATAATAAGGACTTAGGTTATTACTTATTTCATATTTGCTACAATTTAATATAGAATATTCTTCCTACAAAGAGACATGTTAAAAGTGTATTCTCCAGACTGGTGCTGTCAGGGAATTGAAACAACTAAGGTGTGGAGTCTGGTGGGAAGTCTTCGGTCACTTGGAAGGTGCTTTCAAAGAGTACTTTGGGACCTCTGTCCCTTCATGCTCTCTTTCTCTTTGTACTATAATTGGCTATGTTAAGAAGGCCTCCACTACCCACACTCTACTATGATGCTCTTGTGCCACCACAGGCCAAGGTAATGAGATCATATTCCCAAGCCTCCAAATTTCTGAACCAGACCCACCTTTTCCCATTTCTCAGTTGAATTATCGTAGGTATTTGGTATAGTCCTGGGAAGAAGAGTAACGTATGTTCTATGATAGCTCTTGATGTCAATCAAAGGCACTAAAGTGGTTTGATTGAAACAAACAAGGTATGGAACTCTTAGTTCTGTCCAGTAAGATGCTCTATGATAAGCCGAAGTCACATAAAAAAGCCCAGTGAAGTGGTGGAAGCGAGGGGTGCAGTAACTAACCAAGTTGACGAAGTGAGATGAAGAAGTTGCAGTTATAATTCATTCCTGAGCATAGTGACTTCATATCTAATTGCAACAGCTTCTCTTCATATAAATAAATACCTACTATTCTACCTTGTTCTAGGGTGTGGTTTCATTTTGTGAGGCAGGCTGGACAAAAGAGATGGAAATATGTTTTGTTTCCTTTAAAATATCCCCTTTTTTATTTTCTATTATAAAAAATAAATTGTAAAAAAAAACTGTTTGAAAAAGAGAGAGGATGACAGAGAACTCCAGCTGAATTTTAAGCACTATCTGTATTGGTAAAACCCCAAGAGTCCAATCTTTCTAAAGGCCACAAAAATAAAAACAAGAACATTCCTAAGTCTCAGAATCACCCTTAATTCCTGTCCAAATAGAAATAGCTCTCCGGTAAAGGGACAGACAAGTGTAAGTGGGTACTCACTCCTAGGTCCTGTTTCTGGTGCAGAAAAACCACCTGGACGGTGTTCTGCTACCTAGATAGCAGAGCACAGGGCAGCAGCTAGACATTTCTCACTAAATCTTTCGAAACATAAATGTTTTATATATTCTAATTCACTTTAAAAAGTCCTAATATTGAAAGCAAAAAGAAAATAAAAATACTAGGGAATCCTTTCAAGTTGCTAGAATACGTTATTTTTGCCAACACATGCCCAATAGGATAGATTCCAAGGAAAATAACAACTGCAAAGAAATTTTAGGACATATTAAGAAGGGTTACAGATGTTATTATTTTTAATTAATATGTGATATCTGATAAAATAATTACTTTAATCTTCCAGTTTTCTATGCAAAACAATGAAGAAAATAACATTACAAAGTTAAATGAGTTTTGGGAATAAAACAGTGTTATAACGACTTCATAATGCTAAGTTTGAATTGGCAATAACAATATGAATTTGTATTCTAAAATTACACACTATAGTCCCTATATTGTCCAAGGAAAGAGCAGCAGCATTGACATCCCAGAGCAATGACACTATGGAATCAGTTCTGGGTATATAAATATTTTACCCTCTAAAAAGAGACAGAGCTCTTTAAAGAACTGGATTACTTTACATCCACTGAAGTAGTGTAGAAATTAGGTCTAGAAAAAAATTTTATGCCAGGAAACAAATCAAGCTTGGCTCAAAAACTAATGGATCCTTGCTAAAATATCTAAGAGATATTGTCAAAAGCCTTCTAATAGAGAAAGTTGAGATTCATCACTTGAGCAAAATGTGCCGAATGTTTAAAAGTCTGTGAATCCATTATAACCAAAGAAGACTCTTAGGAGGAAACAAAGCAATGCCCCCAGAAACAGAGCACACACACACACCCTGCCCTTCTCTACCTGGTGGTGAAAAGGAAAGATCAAAGCACTCATACTGTCTTCCCGGTGGGAAATATACTTCAAAAGGACTTGACACCCTGGCCAATGACAAAAGTTCTCTACTTTCAAAAGACTATAACAGCACTAATAATATGAGAAAATCATGAGCACCCATTCCAGTTAATCATCATGAATGATAAAATTATTGAGAAAAATAGCAAAGGATTCTTTATGTATAACATGCTAAAATCTTACCAGTTAACCACTTAAAAATGTAGGTATCAATCAAAAATGACGTAAATCCCCACAAAAGACTATCCAAACAGATATGCTATCTTTTGGAGTAATGTAACATAATTACTTAAGCCATATTCTTGCTAAAACTGTTCCAATTGAATCAAACAAATCAAGGCCTCAGAGCTAAACTTGGCAAAAATCAAAATAAAGAAATCAATCAAATAGTCTTCAAAGAGAAGAGCAAAACAAAGCAAAAGAGGTTGCTGTCTTTGGAATTTAGGACATGGAACTATCAAATCCAATAAATGCATTATTCATGGTCAAAGCCTAGAACAACTATAAACGACTTAATATAGTCTGCACAGTAGGGAAATTAGGGAAACAGTGTCAATTTTTCAGTAAAATAACATTATTATGATTATGTAAACAAAAGCCTTCTATTGTAGAGATGTATACTAAAAATATTTATCAAAAAATGTCTACAATTTAAGTATTTATACAAAAAAATAGATGAAGTAATTACAGCAAATGTCAATAAACATTAACCATTAATCATGGATGTACATGATTCTTACTGTCTTCAGACCTGGAAAGTTCCTGAGGCCCCCCCCCCCAAAAAAAATCAGAACTACCTTAAATCTTTGCAAACTTCCAATTTTTTCAGTAACTTCGGCTTCCATTGATACCAAGTCGTTCTTGTGTTTCCCATTTTCTTTTCTAAGCTGCCGCTCCATTTCCACTAAGGTCGTATACTGCCGTATGAGGGACTTTTCATTCACTTGCAAAACGGTGATTTTCCTACTGTTTTCTGAAAGCATTTTCTTCATTTCATTTGAATCCATCTGAAGAGCATTGAGCAAGTTCTGCACAAAATCACACTGATGTTACCGAGTGACTCTAGTCATCCTCATCTGTACCTGGCAGAAGGATGCTCAAAGTGGTGCTTACATTATACTCCTTTATTTTCACAGCATCCTGTTGGACTTGATCCTCAAGTTTCCTCTTCTCCTCTTTTACTGTCTCAGCTTCTGTTTTCCAAGTCTCCTTTTCACTATAGTATCATGCAATAACAATTAAAAGGATGATAAAGTAAACAGAACAAAATATTTAATTGCTAAAGGGACAAATTTAGATTATGGAAGCTTTAAATTTTCTCAGAATAAGAGACATACTACCTAACATTTGACATGTAAGAAGTTAAACTTTCACTCAATGTTTTTAATAAATTAAAGGTAGTATCACAATTTTATCACATTTTCCATCTCTATCTGTCCTATCTCTTTAAAATATCTGCAGTATAATACACCAACCCTCATCCAGACATAAAACATACATGGCAATTCTACAGTATTTTGTGTCAATAAAAAATAAATAGAAAAAAGGGTTCTCTGAAACATCATTCTAACACTAGAGGTTTCCTAACAAAAGGGAAGAAAAGCTGGCTGGCTGTACAGAGCACCCAATGGAGCCAATTTTTTTGTTAAAAAAAATATATATATATGTATTTTTATTTTATACACACATATATGTGTGTGTGTGTATATATATATAAAACTTCAATTGAGTAACTACTCAGTTAGAATATGGAATTTATAAACAAATTATTGTAAAGAGAAAAGGACTAAGAATATAGAGCTAATACAGTAAGCAAACTCTTACAAAAATCAAATCTCAAAATCCCAACCCAACTCTTAAATATGAGCAATGAATTTGCATGGAATATTTAGGATGCAAACATTAGACATTACTGGATTTGGAGACAACTGATTTTCTCTTTACCACTGGGTATCAAATGTAAAGAGTTTCTTGGTTAGGGGTGGGACCCTGTGTCCACTTCATTTGTTGTTGTTGTTGTTTTTAAAGAGAGAGGAAGAAAAAATAAAGACATAAATTTGGGTACTTAGGAAAGAGAGTGTGTCCTGGAGGAGCTGGGAGAGGGAAACATGATCAAAATACACTGCATGAGAAGAATTTTAAAAGATTTAAAGAAGGTCTGTGAAGGACACAAACAAGAGTTGGTTCAAGAGCTCTACTGCACACATTGTGATTTCTTGATATGCTTGGAAATTGTTAAATGATAGATTATTGTGGACTCACCGTAAAAACAATGAGTGGAATAATAAGTACATTACACAGGTTGATTTATCTATTCCACTTTTACAAGAATTAAAATACCTTTTTATATGCATAAACAAATATATTTACTTATTGATTAAAAGAAATCCAAATTAATCATTTTTACAAGTACATACGTCATTGTTGCTTACTGAAAAGTCATACAACTGCTCATTTATGCTTGGCATAAGCCAATTTTAGTGGCATCATTACCTTTGCTATTAAATGGCTTTGATTTGAACATGTGACTTAATTTTGATTAGATATGTGTCAAAATATGGAAAAACATGTTACTCTTCTTCAATGGACATAAATCACTGATCTGTGAACTCGTGTGCCTTACAACAATAGGAGATAGCAAAAAACCATACAAACTGATCCATCCTCTAACTACTTCTGGGTTTCCTGTCAATGAGATGCTACCGAAAGTGTTTAAAATCACCTTTGATTATGAAGCATAACTCCTACTAAGAGTATGACTGGACTGAGGAAATGATAGAGAAAAGGGGAGGCATGTTAGTTCCTTATGAATGTATTTCTATAGTGACAACAATGATGAATACTGCTAATACTTACAGTGTACAGTTGTGCTATGCACTAGCTTGAACATTTTCATGTAATAATTCACTCAGATTGCATTACAACCCTATTGGGGTTAAAACAGTATTATCATAGAATTGTACAAGAAACTAATATACTAAGTAAAGGAAAAGCAACTTGCTCAATGCCTCTCGCCTATCCACTGTTGGAGTCTGGTTAATCTCTACCAGTCCCAGACATGAAGTGTTGAGATCACTAAGCTAGTTCAGAAACATGTTTAAACATGTTTTTGACAGCAATTCTGTGGAGGGGGGTCAATACTTTTCTTTGTGACTATCAGAACAGTACTACACTCCAACTAAAATTATAGTTTTCAAGACATAAATACCTTAGATAGTCTTTATATAACAGACTCTGCTGATGACGAATCACTGCAAATTTTCTGTTATAATCTTCAAGAGAATCTTCTAAATGCTTTAGCTTCTTTTCTTTATTGTCTAGTTCCTAAAATGTAGTTTGTAAATTAGAATTTAAATAGTATTGGACCATATTTTGAATCCAAAGGTACAGATTCACGTTCCAAAAAGATTATTACAACTCTGTATTTTGAACATTTTAATATAAGGGACAATGAATGAGGCAATACACATAAAAAGTACTATAAAACAAGCAAAATTCTTTTCAAATATGGTGGCTGCAGTAAGCACAAAAGCTATCAGATACAGGATTCACCTTCAGCACAAATGTTCATCAAACAGAACAGTTAAATGCTCAACTCCTATTACTTAGCCACATATTTTCTTGCCAGCATATGTTTCTGTGCCTTGACTAAAATTAGCCTTTCTATTTCCTTTGAAATATGGGGAAACTGTGACTTGTGCATTAATGAATTAAAGCATTTATTTGCATGCATGTGAGCGCACAGTGCATGTGTGGAAGTTGGAGGAAAACCTGAGGAGTCTGCTCTCTCCTTCTACCATGCGGTCCAGGTGAATGATCATGAACACTGGCCATCAGGGCCAGCATCACGTACCTTTACCCACTGAGTCATCTTGCTGGGCCCCCTTTTTTTTTAATTAAAAAAAAAACATAAATCTTAGATCAAGCATATCATGTTGCCATTATTTGTTGATGGTGTCCCTCTAATGTACAAAAATAAGTCATTAATATTGCTGTGAATTTAAAAATAGTGCCATAAGATGAATTTTAAAGAAATGTTTTGATATGTTAAGTTACTCTTACACGACTTGGGTAGCATACAAATTCAAATAAAGAAAAGAGTAATGTTATGTCCAAATACAAAAGGAAGATTTGATGGTTATAACTCATGCATCACACCAATGGATAACCTAGCAGTGGGAAGCAATGATGCTTACAATTAGAAACATATTTTTAACAGTATAATTACAGGGTATGTGATGTCATAGATATTAAACTTAATCAGGTTATTTTTAATCCCATTGTATAGACGGCGAACAGTAAAGCAAGCACAGGGTAAGTAATAGAGTACCCTTTCGAATTTGCAGTGGACCAACAATCCACACAAGAAAGAAAAGGTGAAAGTCAAGTTTACTGCACAAAAAGGGACACTTCTAATAACGGCACTGAGGAGCTTTGTCATTTTATTCTCTCACTTTTCTAACCAGCAAGAAACACGGCTACAATGCTATGTTATAGTATCTGCTTATACTTTTTCATGTCCTTATAAATTTCAAATGAGTAACACAAATGAACAGGATGTCTGAGCATGCTTTACATGGAGGTAAATGGAATAAACTTCCTTTGTTTCTATTAGTTCAGCTGACTCAAAATCTACTAATAACATACCTGTTTCTTCTGACAACTCAATGAAATTCAGAGACTAAATTAAGAAACATACTATCAAAAATGTCTGTCATTAACACATAAATGACCAGTACCTGCAAAAGGTGTATTAGATATTCATTCTGGGAATTGATGATATGGGCACTAGACGGCGCTACTCCATCAGGTAAGTCTACACCTTTGTAAACTACATTGGATCCTGCAGACTGACGCAGAAGATCAGTTTCTTTCTCCAGATGTTCAATCTGGAAACAACCCAGGAATGATTATCACAGTTAGGAAAACTACAAGGCAGTAAGTTATACTTCATGCTTTCTCTATTGAGTATCTTTTTAAATGGACGAGAACAACTTGACAAGAATTAATTAGATTAAACTTCAATTTTTACTTAGAAATGCCTAATACAAAATTAGAGCTCTTAGGTTCTCTTTTATAGTTCAAATTTATTTTTCCACATAACTTCCTAAGGAATCTTTAAAAAAAAAAATGTGCAGAGAGTGACAGACTTTGGAATGTTCAGCCTAAATAGGGCTCAAGGATATACATGAACGAGGGGCACAAAGATCCTAAGGACTAGAAGTTGTGGGTGACTGAGGAAACAGGCTTTTTCAGCCCCAGCCAAGCAGATGCCCACATGGAGACTGCTGTGACAGGACACACAGTATCTGCAAATGATCAAGCCTGAAAATCCCAGCCTAGAGGAAGTCCCACCCCTAGCCAAGGAGCCACTTGTAATTGGAAACTGCCAGGAAAGGAAGAAATGCATTTTCTTCAGGGGAGTGACAATGGGTCTATCTATCAACCATACTCCAGGGTAAGCACCATGCTCTGGAGTAGTTAGTTGGCTATCACAAATCAGAGTTTATGGTTTCTGTTAGTTTCTTTTGGCTGTTGTTTTAAGAGGGAGAAAGAACACAATGTATGGTTGTTAGGGAGGATCTAAACAAAGCAGGTGTGGATGGGATATATTCAAAATATACTATGAGAAATTATCAAATAATAAATAAAAACATTTTTCAAATCTCCAAAAAAGTCATCTTAGGCTTGAAAGAACTCAAAGGACATTCTCATCTCATAAAGCAGTCTTTAAAAAAAGGTTCCTAGCCAGGTGGTGGTGGCGCACACCTTTAATGCCAGCACCTGGGAGGCAGAGGCAGGCAGATCTCAGTGAGTTCCAGGCAGGCCTGGTCTACTAAGGGAGTTCCAAGACAGCCAGAGCTGTTATATAAAGAAACTCTGTCTCAGAAAAATACAACAAAACAAAAGTTTCCTATTGAACAGACAGTCATAGGTGTAATATTTGCTTGTATTTAATAAAATTCTCACCTTTAAAATTGCTTTTGTCAACTGCTCTGAATAATTAATAGCCTCTTTCCGGGATTCCCTGAGTTCTTGTCTTAGCTCTTCATTCCGTCCTGTGAGCTGGTCAACTTGGGCTTTCAAATGCACACTGGCATCAAAGATTCCTTCTGCATTCTTTGATTCTATAGCCTAGCAGATTTATATTATATATATATATATATATTACAAATGCAATGGAAAACAGTCAAATCACAGACAAGAAAAATATACCCTTAAATAATTTAATCATCTTTCTATGTTCACTGGCATATCTAATAAAAATGCTATTCAATTTCTTATTTATGAAGTAATCTTTATAAAATTTAAGTTTAGCTTATGTTACTATACATATTGATTACTTCATTAAGATAAATAACATTGAGTAAGTATTAATAGATTAGTGAAGTGGAAAACAACCAGACAGTACTAAGATGATCAGCATTCATATATGAGCCCGTTTCTTGTTAGCTGGGCAAGCAACTTAGTTTCCTTACATCTTCACTTCTTCACTCCAGCATCTATAAAGCACAAGTGTTAGTTCTGCAGTTTATGGGGACAATGTGATGAGCTGCTGCTGGCACCTGCTGCTTACACTTTCCTGCCATGATAGGTCATACCTGAATGTATAATTCAGCCTGTTTCTTAAGCTGCTTTTTATCTGAGTAATTTATCACAGTATCAAAAGAAGAAACGCACAGAGAAGGGTTGGCTGCAGGCAGACATTAACATGCACACGTAACTTACATTAACCAGTCTTTCAAGACTCGGGATGATTAGAGATCGTAACTTACATTAACCAGTCTTTCAAGACTCGGGATGATTAGAGATGTTTCACCTCCTTTCACGTCAGGATCCTTCTGCATGTCCTTAATAGCTTGCAAAATTTCTTTCATACCTTCCTCAAGTTGTTTATTTTCTTCAACTAATTCTTTTACTGCAATTACATTTTTTCACATTGAATAAACAGATCTTTTCTACAACTTACATTTTCCATGTGACAATATTTTAGATGGAAAAATATTTGGAGAACAAAAATGTAAATAAAAGTTCAACTATAAATGGAACAAGAATAGCTGAAGATAACCACCACACCTATTTTAGTCATGTGCATACACACACACACACACACACACACACACACACACACACAAGCATGACTTGGTCATATTAAAATCTTTAAATTTTTAACTTTACTTTCACTTAAGCATATAAAATTGTGATATATTTTCATAAAAAAACTGCACTTAATATTCTATAACAATAAAAATAGCAATGTAAACCACAAAGATATATAACAGGGACTGAGCTATGGATTATTACAGGCAATTAAAGATTCAAAGAGTAACTAATGTACTAAAATCCCGTAGATTTAAATTTTAGTGTAGGGAAAATAGGTATAGAAAAGGAAGAGATGATAGTGACTTACATTTATTCTGAAATTTAGCAATTACTGTCTTACTTCTTTCTAAATCTCTTTCCTTTTCAATTAGTTCTCTTGAAAGAAATTCATTCTGAACAAAGAGAATAAAAACGTTTTATAAAATACCACAGTAATAAGGACGATTCAAAAACAATGCTTTATAAATTCAAGTTTAGCACTCCAGGAAACAGGTTATAGAGACAGCCATTATGAACTACAGGATGTTCATCTTCCCACCGCCGCTTCCTCCCACATTCCCCGTGGCAGGAGGCAGAGAGAGGCACACCGGGTTTCCATCCTAGCACCAATTACATCCTTGCCCTTGATGCTCTGTCTTTACACTACCTGTTCTGCCTGGCTTCTCTGGCGATCAAGCTCTATTTCTGCATTTCTATTCTGCTGTTCTTGGGTCGATAAATCCTGTGCTATGGTTTCACTCTAAAGAAACATTTAATATATTAGGCAAGTCAACAGGTATGTTGCAACTTTAGAGTTTTTTTTTTTAAGTACAGATCTGTTATAAATGAGTTTTAATGTGTAAATAAAAAGAAATCTTAGAATTGTTTAGAGAACTCTGGTAAGAAAAATAAGACGGGAATTGCATGAATATATTTAAAAAAAGCTCACCTGTGATCTAAGGAATACTAGCTCTCTCTGTAGCTGCTCTTTAAGATTCTCAAGGGGCTCTATCTGAGACAATTTGGACAGTGCAGCAACAGGCACAGGATCTGAACGACTAACTTGGATCGGACTTCTCAACATCTCAGTCTGTGAGGGTGATTCACTCTGTCTTTTATCGTCTTTCAAACTGAAATCAGCACACTTTGCTTGAGCATGGACCTGTTCATCTTCTGATGCTACTTTTTCCACATCATGGTCATACGATTGTTGACAAAATACTACAGATTTTTGTCTATGTGATAATTTCTGCATTAATTCTGAAGCTGTTGGTGATGCTTGAAAAGACGAACTGCTTTTCTGCAAGAACCTGGTTTTCTCTAGAGCTTGATGGCTTCCTGACACTCTCTTCACACACTCATCGGAAAGAGAACATGGGTAATCACTTATGTCTTCATTGCTCTCCTTACTGAAGGTTCTGACTAAGGAGTCTAGATTTCTCAAAGATTGCAGACACGGTGCTTTAAAAATCTCCCTTATTGTAATGGCTTCTGGAGTTGGAGTATCGTCTTTTACTTGCATAAACGAGGAACACTTAGTGAAAGAGACAATGGGATCCACTCCACTGTCTACACTACGATGAATTCCAGACAGCATTCTCGATAATGATTGTACAGTCCTAGATTCCCCTGTCTCATTCTGATCTGACTGCAGAATGCTGAATGACGGTCTGCTGTGCAGCAGCTCTATGTCAGCTGAACTCTTAATCTGTATTCAAAGTAAACAATGCCTCGTTAATCAATCATGAGACCACCAGGTTATCTAAGCAAGCAAAAATTAATATTGATTTAAGAACCTCAAAGAGCAGAGGTGCTAAACGAGATTAAATGATGAAAAAAAAAAAGAACTACTAGAATTTTCCTTTATTCTTTTTGTCAAAGCATTACTGTTTACCTTTGATTGTGTTTCATTCATACTTTTGAGGCTCATAAAATTTAATTTTCCTTCTCCTATTTTATCTTGCTGAGAAAAGTTTTCAGTTAGGTTCAAGTCCTCAATGGTTAATCCTACAATATGAAAGATTAACAAATAAGAAAGAAAGGAAAAATAACTCTCCTTTAATCCAATGCAAGAATAAGGTTTTCATCTAAACAAAAGGTCCAATGTTTCTAAAATCCTTGATCAACATGTAGCCAATATAACTCTCTGATCTAGTTAATTTTTAATAAGCTATCAATAAAATGAGACTTTCAACTGTATCTTTATCATTTTTGTTCATGTTAAAAGTATCCAATAATAAGTTGTAAAACTATTAACACATATAAAGAAAATCAATGAAAAGCCATACATTTTTATTTTAATATTTATATTTGACTTTATTTTTGTGAAGCTGGGAAGTGACTTCGGGCAGGGTTTTTGCATTCAAGGCAAGTGTTCTAACAGTATGCTCCAATCTTAGTCCTCCAATGGGATTCTTAAAAAGAGATTTTAAAAATGTATCTCTACTATTTTATGTGTCTGGATGTTTCAACTACATATGTGTCTGTAGACCACGTGTGTGATCAGTGTACCTACAGGGCACAGAAGGCATTGAATTCCCCTAAGACTGAAATTACAGAAGGTTGTGAGCCAACCAACCTTACAGAAGGTTGTGTGTGATGGAAATTGAACCCAGGTCCTCAAGGAGTCCGTGCTCTTAGCTGCTGAACCATACCTACAGCCCCTTTAAAATTTACTTATTTTTGATAATTTCATACATTTGATAGCATATTTTGATCATATTTACCCATTACCACCTCTTATGCCCTTCCCACACCCCTCTGAACACCTTATTCTCAGCAAATCCTCTTCCTGCTCTCATGGCTATTTTTTCATGACCTCTACATTTAATTACGGTTGCTTGTATGAACAAGGATGTAGGGTACTTAGCCGAGTATGGGAAAGAAGCAGGAATTTGAAATAAATTGATCATTATACTGGTACATTGTGGAGTTTCACATCTCTACACTAATGAACTAAGGTCACATTAAAAAAAAGATAGGGGGGTGTTCAAGAGATGGCTCAGTGGTTAAGAGCACACACTGAGCAGGTATGGTGGCATATGCCTTTAATCATAGCACTCTGGAGCCACAGACAGGAGGATCTCTATGAGTTCAAAGCCAGCCTGGTCTGTATAGACAGTTCCATGCCAGCTAGAAAGAGCACAGTGAGGTTCTGTCTAGCCACCTTGCAGTGCCTACTGAGTTCATACATCTCAGAGAAGAATGCATGACTGTCACTCTCCCGAGCCAGTGTAGTTACTAACTGCATTCTACAGTTATCTTTATATCCACAGTATATGTATCTCTCACTCCCTCATCAAAGAAGCACCTCTCTGCAGCAGATGGACACCATTACAAAAAGCCACAACTAGTAAAATTACAGAGAACACATGACTATGGGTGTCCATCCCCAAGTGATAGCAACTGTAACATAACCCTTACACCTGAGCCTCACGGAATATCACAGAAGGGACAAAAATATTGTTAAGAGCCAGAGGACCAGGAAGTCTGCTCAAAGACTGAGTCTCCTGTCTATGACAGGGAAGAAACACCCATGAAATCACAACAGGACAGCCGCTTAAACAAGACCTGAACAATGACAATACCAGTTAATATCTTAACATGAATAGAAAAAAATCACATGGAGTCGCCACTAGATGAAAAGCTACAGGAAACTAAAAACTACTGAGAGAGGGAGAATTAGTTTCCCTTAGATAAGGACCCTACCCAGTTTACCAACGCCAAATGGTCAGCCTAAAAACGAACATGAGCGAAACACAAAATGGACTCAGTAGGTTGCATTTATATATTTATTTACACACACACACACACACATACACACACACAGGAGGATCAGAGGAAGAACATGCAAGGGGTTAGGGGAAGAGTGGGGAGGAGAAAATTATGTAATTTTAAAAAGTGTTTAATATTCCTCCAGAGGATCCAAGTTTAGTTCTTAGTACCCACACCAAGCAACTACAACTGCCTATAACTCCAGCTCCAGGGAATCCAATGCATTCTTCTGGCTTCCATGGGCACTAGCACATGTGTAGCAGACAAACAAATACATATAAAATAAAAATAAACTTAAAAAAAAAGAATTAAAGAAACACTCTTTCTCTATGGTCCTCAAAAATGAACTGCAATGGCTATTACAAAGCCTATGTGGTCTTTCTAAAAGTAAGGTAAACAAACAACTGTATTTAAATTTAAGCTTAATGAAAACTTTAAAGTAAATAATTAAAAAAAAAACCCTTCCAATGTACAGCTTTTAAAGCAAAGTACCATTCTAAGGGTGACATACAGTAATATAAAAATTCCTGTTTTAAGATTAGTCACAACAAAGTGGAGCTGTCTAAAAATCATCAGTCTGTACACTGAATTTTTCAAAAGTGTGTAATTCCAAAACCTCATTGTTGTTTTATTTAATTGTTTCAGGGTCAGGATCACACCAATTATACATACTTACCTCTTTTTCGGGATACTATAATAGAGCAAAATCATCTCCAACATACAGAACAGCCCAGATTCAGGTAAATGGCGCTGCTTTTACAAGTATAGAATGACTGAAAATACCTGAGGCTGCATTCCTTTTTCCTCTTTCTTGAGCCATTTGACGAATTTTTCTTTTCAAATCAAGTCGTTCTTCCTCCAGACTCTCAATCTGCAAAGGATGAATTATTAGTAGTTCTCCTTAGTCCAGACAAGAAAACTGTCAATGGAGCATCACTTGCCTCTTTCAAAAGAATCTGGTTTTCAGCTCTGTACTGCTGCTGTTTCAAGCGTTTACTGTTTCTAAATTCAGTTAAATCAATCATTGTCTTTGGTTCAAGGCCTGAAATAGAAAGCAATGTAATTAAAAACTTCAAAACTTGCAAATGAACAGCAGCATCTTCATAGGACATCAAGTAACTGGATTCACCAGCCAATATCATTTCAAACATGGAGACTTCCTGTCCAAGAACTTTCTAGACAGTTATACTACAAAGAACGTTAAGTTAACTAATTGTGAAAATCCTGACAAACACATATGGGGATATTGCAAAGGTGCTACAATTCAATCATTAAGGAATCTTGGCAGGAGGTAAACTTGGTTCAATTCCCACTTTAAACTTGTAACTTGGATACAAAGATGACATTTATTTACTTGTTTATTTATTATTTTAATCTGCCAAGAGTATAATAAGATTAGGCTAAATATAATGCTTAGAGCAGTGAGTGCTTGGCAGGTAGCAATCATTATTAATATTAATGATGTTATTACTGGCTTAATCCTTTCAGCCAACTTGTCTCCTAATTTGCCTCCACTTCTGAGGTGAAAATCAGGTACCAAGACAGTGTAAAATAATTGTAAACCAGACTTTGATAATTAAAAGCTAAGCCCCTAGCCAGGCAATGGCGGCACACGCCTTTAATCCTATCATCAGGTGGCAGAAGCAGGCAGGCCTTTGAGTTCAAGGCCAGCCTGGTCTACAGAGCAAGTTCCAGGACAGCCAGGGTTACACAGAGAAACCGTGTCTTGGGTGCGGGGAGGGGGGGTGGTGGCTAAACACCTAAAGACAAGACAACATGGCTTTTGTGACAGCTCTCTAGATAAGTCAGAAGTTATTCATACATACCTCTAGATTCCTAGCTGTGACCTGACTGATCAAAAAAAATCAGAAATCTAACTTGAATGTTTAATATAATCCTAAATTCTAGTTAGATAGGCTTCACAAATAATAATCCATATAAAGTATTTATTTTTCTATACAAAAATTTTTATAGATTGTCAGTTTCACTAAGAAAGCACTAATTGATATTCAGCAAATATAATGAAATATTTGAATCATAATATTCATTTTACAGAATCCACTTAGATTGTGCACTTCAGCTATAACTTACCATATATATAAACTAGCAATATTAATGAATTCACCACTTATTTTAAAAAGTATGTAAGTTCCCAAGTCATATTTGAAAATTGCATCTTTGACTAAAGGGAACTCTTAAAATACTCAAGTAAAACATAAGCAGTTTAAATTGTATTTATAAATCCTTAAAAGGTTTACAAAGTATTTTTTTTTTTTTTGGTTTTTCGAGACAGGGTTTCTCTATGTAGCTTTGTGCCTTTCCTGGAGCTCACTTGGTAGCCCAGGCTGGCCTCGAACTCACAGAGATCCGCCTGCCTCTGCCTCCCGAGTGCTGGGATTAAAGGCGTGCGCCACCAACGCCCGGCCTCATCTGAAACAAAATCAGTTTGTAACATAACAATTCATACAGACGTTTCTTATTTGCAGAAATACAGTTGACTGCTGGTATGCAGCATAATACGATGCACTTTCACCTCTGGGTGAGCAGTTATTATTACGGAAGACATACTAGGCCAAGGAAAGCCGTGTTCCTTATCAGCCATCCCAACACAGTGAGGTCCCCAAACCCACTTCATTCAGAGTACCTCCACTTTTGTTTAAGGGTTTTCACAGAAACATTTATTTGGGGAAAAACACCCTTCAACTACTGAGGAGTAAATAAACACACGTAAAGTAAGGGCCAGAGGCCCAGCACAGGGGAAAAGGAAGAACATGTATGTGGAATGAGAGGACTGTGATGTGGTGAATAGGGCCATTTCCCCTCCCAAAGTATAAACAAACCAAAAGGAAACAAAGAAGACTTAGAAAGTAGGGTAGAGTAAAAAGAAATGTCTTCAAAAATAGCTTACCAGCCCGTTCTCTAAGGGCTTCATTTTCATCAAGGACATCATTGATTTTCATCTCAAGCTTATTGATTTCCTTGGTCAATACTTCAATCTCTCCATCTCTTATTTTAATTTGGGCTTTACAATGCTTTATTTCAATAACAGCATCTTCTAAGCCATAAACACCCTGAAAAATACCCCATCTAACTTAAATATAACATAATTTATTTGAACAAATAAATCATATGTATGAATTTACTTTTTTTTATTAAGTTGATGGGTAAACAAACTTACCTAGACCTGTATTTTACATGGCAGATTTTTTGTAACTGACACATAAAAATAATAGTGCATATTAATGGAGTCTTTTAATGTTCTTCTATAAACCAAGTCTAGCAATGAGGGCAGAATATCAACATCTGACGCTTAGGCAATGTGACTCAGAATATTACATATGAAACACTGAATACATAGACACATACATAAAGGTAGAGACAAAAACACGAAGATAAAATCAGGCATACCAATCAGTACATAATTAATTGTCTGAAATCAAATTTAAAAATATGAACAGTCCAAGTAGATTCAGTTGAAATAGTAGGCACCAAAGCCATCCCCATCACAAGGTCATCAAGTTAGTCAGTGTCACACCTCCACGATGGCACAGTGACACAGATAACAAGGGATCTAATCCTGCTACCTCATCAGATGTATCAAACAGAACACTTCCATCAGAAGGTTTGAAAGGAAGGTAAATGCAGAAGGAGGATAAGGGAGGGCAAAATAACAACAACGATGTCTGGAAAGGCCAGAAGAAATCGGACAATCAGCTATTCATCTAAAACAAAAACAATCAAATGCACAAAAACTCTGTAACACACTAAATATGCATATATGGTTGAAATGAGCTTTTCTCATCTGTGCTGACAACGTTCCCTCCAAGAGCCAAAGATCACCTAACAAAAACCCCAATACCAGACATGAAATGCCTTCTTGTGAGCTGTTGGTCAAGGTTGTCTAAGAGACTCTCAAAACGCACAGCCTGCTGCTATTGCCCTTGGCTTTCCCCCAATGGTAGAAGGATAAATAGTCCCAGTTACTGAAGACACCATACATTTCATAAACAGGGCCTAGACACCCCTAGTTGGAACTGATTTTTAAGCCTCTTCCCTAAGGACTAGTTTTCACGGTACCAGAAGGCATCATGGAAGTTTGCAAAGGCGGGAAGCAGCTGACAGACCTATCCACCTCTGCTGCTTATGAACCACAACGAGCAGCATGGCATAATATTCCTGAGGGAAACTACACAGTGCTAGTGAAGTCATGGTTACTGGAGGAGAACCCACAACCACTTTACTAAACAACAGTCTAAACATACGTCCTGATACCTACAGATAAATGTAATCCTCTTTCTCTCTGCAGAAGAAGGAGACCATTCCTGAAAACCACAGGCAATCAAAACGCAGAGTTGTGGAGGCCAGTCAGGCTCAGGGACCATGGCAGAGAGGGGGCATAACTTTAAGAGGGGGATAATCATAGTTTTAAGAGAGATTTTAAGAGTGAGATAATCAGGCAGATTGCTATGAGATTGTGTATCCTAATAAATGTCAGAAGCTATGCCATAAAGTCTCATCACCATGACTGCCTAAATATGAGCTAAACAGGAATGACAACAAGAGATACGCCAAGGAAAGCCCACGAGGTCTCAACCCTCCACCAAGAACTACAGGCAATTAACGAACGCTTAGCAGGAAAAAGTCTTCTCCAGTGAAAAGCCCAACAAATGGTTATCCAATACCAAATAAATACATAACTGCCTAGCAGCGGTGGCGCACGCCTTTAATCCCAGCACTCAGGAGGCAGAGCAAGGCGGGTGTCTGTGAGTTCGAGGCCAGCCTGGTCTACAGAGCGAGATCTAGGACAGGCACCAAAACTACACAGAGAAGCCCTGTCTTGAAAAAAAGCTAACTAACTATATACATACATGACTAATTATGCAGGCTGATGAAGTTATATTTGGGAATATATATATATTATACATATTATATATATTATACATATTATATATATTATATATATTACATATATTCCTAATCTACATCTAACAACAACTATTGACGAAGAAGCAATGAGAGTGAAGAGGGTTAGGTGAGGAGGTTTGTAAGGAGGAAACGGAAGGGAGAAATGATGGAATTATAATCTCAAACATAAAAGAAAAAGTAATAAAAATAAACTCGGTAAAAAAGAAAAATGTTTGGAAACAATTCTCTTGACATAAACCAAATGCCCAAAAGCTTGAATAATTTAGAACCAATAGAGATAGAGAAGGCTTTCTACATGGAACAGAATAGAAGCCACACAACAGCCCTGGTGCCAAGAATAATTTCAAGCTCTTTGGCTGACAAGATAAAAATACTTACAGATTCATAATCTTTTAATCTCTTCAGAGCCTCAACCAATTCTTTATCCTTCTCCCTGGCATCAGCCTCGGCCAGTTCAGCTGTTCTCTCAGCCTCTTTTGTTTTCTCTTCTAAAATTTGTACTTTGGAGTGAATTTTCATATAATGAGTCTGTTGGTGAAAGCTTGAAGTACCTACCATGTGAAAACAGGAATCATGAATGAACCGAATTGAGCATTCCTTCCTATTAATCAGTTGTTCCCAAACAGGGAAAGAAGTACAGCACAAAAGCTTCTTACATGTTAGAATTTATATTTGTAAAACCAAGGACCAAGGTACTGTTTTGATGTTATTAATAAAAACAACTAAAAAGTAGAATTGAGTATAATTACTCTAACTAGAAGGATAAGGCTTATAAAGAAGGTAGTAAAATATACATTACTATGACAAAGGATAATATAATCAACATTTCTTATGACCACCATTAACAGTAAAATAGATTTTTCACCTGCTCATCTTGAACTATTGCCAGAAATGAACAGTTTGTTTTTTTCTAGCTGACATTTTCTGTGGTTGTCAGGACTAGGCAGGCATCTTATGGTGTTCCATCTCTCTGTACATTCCTTTTTAGTGTCCTGTGGTTATTTCATTTCATCTCATTAGCCTCCAAATTAGAAGTATTCCCAGAGATTCATTTTGAGATTTTTACATAGCCTATACTCCTTCCCTTGATGGTCTATACTAGTCTCTAACTTCAAGTTGAATTTTCATGGAGATGGATGCCAAGCTTTTATCTTTAACCTAAATTGTGCTTCTTAAGAACTTTAGAAGCCATACAGAAGTAGCTACCTAAGACCTTTAGCTGGATGCCTAATAAACATCTCAAATTTAACATGTTCAAAACAGTACCTCATCATCTCTAAACCTTCCCTTCTCACAATCCTTTCCAAGATACAGATCAAAAGTCCTAATGAGTGTCTCTCAAATCCTCCACCTAACAAACTCAACTTCTATCACCTTCAAAACACATCTAAAACTGACTACCGTTATTACCACTGTTAGCATAATGCCCAGTCTATTAGGTTATTCCCATAGCCTGGCAACACCTCTCCCTGCTTCCTTCCTTACAATCGCTACAATCTACTGCAGACATAGTCTAGGTGAGACTAAATCATCCCCATCTCTTTTACCTAAAAGTCAAAGTCTTTACAATAAACTACAGACTTAATAACAAGGCCTTTATCATCCATCCTCTTTGATCTTTTTTCCTGCTATTTTTCATTGTTCACTCTCTTCCAGCTACCAACATTTACCTGTTGACTCCTAAACAGTTAGTGAGTTTGAACACACCCCCACTGCTTGAGACCATACACACGGTTTACTCCTTCACTGCCTTTAAGACACTGTTCCAGCATGTCCAGTGAGACTCTCGCTTAACTGTCTAAATTACAATCTGTATGTCCAGCCGAATTTTTTTTTTGTTGTTGTTGTTGTTGTTTTTTCAAGACAGGGTTTCTCTGTGTAGTTTCGGTGCTTGTCCTGGATCTCGCTCTGTAGACCTGGCTGGCCTTGAACTCACAGAGATCTGCCTGGCTCTGCCTCCCAAGTGCTGGGATTAATGGCGTGTGCCACCACTGCCCGCCAATTTTTTTATCTTCAGCAATTATAAGTATGCCATGAATCCTTTTGAACTACCATACCTCAGTATACGAACAAGATGTAGTTTTATAGAAATACTGGTATTTCAAGGGCTTAAAGTCAGAGGATTTGATGTAATAGGCAAAATAGTATAACTTAGTCAAAGAATAGGATGACAGATTTTGACAGAATTATTTCAAATGCCAACACACAAAATTATTTCTGAAAATAAGTGACAATGGGTAACACATCCACCAAAGAATCTTTGTTAATTATAAAAGATACAATATAAAGAGAACCTACATTACCATTTTATCTTTTTATACAGTTGATCTAGTACTAATGTCTAAGTGATTTTCATCCTGAGAAAGATGACAGAAAAGCATGCAGTACTTACAAGTTTGAACACTAGAAATACATGATATAATTAATATTTTGCATAATTATTTAAAAATATTTATAATTTAACAAACACTTTGGTAGCATTACACAATTTTATTTTTATAAAAATAGTCTTGAAATACAATATATGAAAGTCATATACTTATAAAATATTAAATTACCTTTGTCTTTCTTGAGCTCATTTTTCAAATCTTCAATAATGAAAGTATTTTTTTCCATTTCTTTTGTATACTGTTCTACTTGTTCAGTAAGCATCTTAATTTGACTGTCTCGTTCCTGAATACCCTATAAAATATTTTGAAGTATCAAGTAAACCTGCATTGTTATGAACATATATGTTTTCAATAAATAAGAGAATATATTTTCTCATGGCCAACTATGTTTCTTTTAGACAATCTTTATTACATTAATTTATTTATTTTGTGTGTGTATGCGTGTAGGCAGGAGTGTGGAGGCCAGGTAACAACTCGTAAGAGTCAGTTCATTTTTTCAGGACATAGGGTCAAGGGCTAAACTGAGGTTGTCAGGCAAACACCAAGTGTCTTTACCCACTGTGCCAACCTTGGCTAGGTGGCACCAGACTCAGCAAACTAGGTTTCTTATGTATTCTTCAAACTGTACTACACAACATGTAGTTCATGTTATCATGCTAATATATAAAGATGGAAAAATGTGTTTCAGAACTCCCTAATATTTGAGACTTTATAACTTCTTACATATTGTTCCTCATCATCCATTGAATCTTATCTTTACCACGTCATGTGTTTTCTCTGGGATTTTCACCCAGTTCAGCTTTTATGCCTTTCATACTTCATTTAGAAACAATATTCTCATCACTGTTCTCATTCATCAAATACAGCTCAAATTCCATTCTGTCTTTAGCACTTTAACTGGAAAGAACACACATAAGAGAAGTGCAGGGTTTTGTTTGTTTGTTTGTTTGTTCTTCTGAATGAGTTTGTTTTGCTAAAAACAAAACCTTTAGGTAGAACATTAACAATATAACCACACTTAGTTCATTTTACTTAGTATCGTCATAAGATATACAATAATAAACATTAATAAAAGGGTAGTAAGGTATTTAAAATCTACAGGTTTTTAGTAGAGTCTTAGTAATTCCTTACTGACAATAATAGTTATATAAAAAAGCAAAATAATTCTGTTCTGAAGTATAACTCTCACTCTGAACTTAATTCCAGCTTCGCCTCCCCGCATTTGGGAATGGATGAGAAACTTCAGTTTGTGTACACGCAGTAATGGAAGCCACCAGTCAGACACGATGACAGACAGGACGGCTCAGACATTAACACCATTGGCTGACACTGCAAAGTTCCAGAAGGTTTTACCTGTTTCAGAGCCATAATGTTACTTTTATCAGCATCAAGTTGGGCATTTTTAAGTTTCTCTCTCAGATTATGCAACATTTGCTGATATTCAATGATTTCATCATCTTTAGAAGACAAAATTAACTATAAACAAAACAAGATCTGTTATAAAAAAGGAAAATTAACAAACCACTCTTCATTTATAGAAAATAATAAATACCTCTAGTACATTTAAAACAATACAAAAAATAAAATTCTTTTAAAATTGTTTTTCAGTGTATGGTGTATAATGTGTTTGTTTCTCTCTCTCTCTCTCTCTCTCTCTCTCTCTCTCTCTCTCTCTCTCTCTCTGTGTGTGTGTGTGTGTGTGTGTGTGTGTGTGTGTGTGTGGTCAGGAGTTGACATGGGATATCATTCTCTTGAGATAGAATATTTCACTGAGCTTAGATCTGACAGGTTAACTGGACTGACTGGCCCCTGAATCTGTCTCCTTTGCCTCCCCAGCATGCTTTCACAAGGTACCAGGGATCCAGAATTCGGGCCTCAGGTTGCCACAGCAGGTACTGTATTGATGTCTCTCATCTCCCCAGCCCAGAAAATAAAATTCATTTAATAAAAAAAAGTCAGTAACTACAACTACTATATATACAGTTTGAAATTCACAATTCAACCCTTAAAGAAAACTCTCTGGATCTCAGACCTCATTTCGGGAGAAAATTTATAAAACTGCAAAATGTTTTATACGAGATATTTATTAAAAAAAACATTAAAATATCACAGGAAAATACAAAATATCTTGAATGAATGGAAGAGTATTTTGTGTTCTTAGCTACAGAGAGCAAAAAAATCACAAAGATGTTCATAAAAATCATAAAAATTGTCCATAAGAGTCTAAAAATCAAAACCAAAATAAGAACAGGTTTTCAGATATTTAGACATGTGACAATTGAGTGCATATAGAAAAAAAATGTGTATGTAGCTAGAAAACAGCTAATCAAATGAATAAAAGGGAGTACAAAAACACTCAAATTCAACACGTTTCTATGTAATAAAAATAGAACAATATTTCAATATGAGAAAGATGAAATATTCGAGAAATATTACTTGAATGAAAATCACTCAGCTGCGTCCATTTTACTTTAAAAAATAAATCTACATGTTTCAAAGATTTAAAATTAAATATAAGACCAGAAGATACTAGGAATTGGATGAGAAAAGTTTTTTTTCAAAGTGTATTAGCCAATATAAATATTCATTCATTTTTCTATTTATCTGGAGATAATGTCTCACTACTCAGAAGTCCAGACTGGTCTTCAATTCAGGACCCTCAACTTTCTGAGTAATAGGATTGGGCATATGCCCTCTGGTCCAGCAATATTAAGTGTATTTAGTTATAATGAAGGGTCAAAAAACATTAAAATATAATAAATTTAATTATACAATATAAAAAAACAAGCACTTCTTCACATAAAACATTGTAAGAGCCAAAGATAGATATAGTTGTAATTTAAATCACAATCACACTTGTAGCAATTGATTGTACCAAAAAAAAGTGTGTGTGTGTGTGTGTGTGTGTGTGTATGTGTGCTCTCATTAAAACACTGCTTTCAAAAGACAAACTGGAAACCTCCTAAATGTTAAATGAGTAAATGTGATTCAAACAACTTTTTCTTTCCAAAGGCTGGAAATTATATTCTGCGGTTGAAAAGCTCTGGCCTTCCACTGGTTTCCCTAAGGACCTGGATAGCAGCCATGCTCATTCGCTCGTGGATTGTCCAGCCACCGCTGCTTTCACGTTGAAGTGGCAGCCGAGTGCTTACAACACAACTGGAGAGCTAAGCTTCAGAAATTAACCTAGCCTTTCTGATTAACTCAGCTTTATCCCCCATTGCAACTACAGTGGTTTAAAATATGGATTATCTGAACTTCCCAGATAATAAACAACTCCTAATTGCCAATACGGTTTATGTGAGCACGGCCGGATATGGATACAATAGAAGTGTGACAGCTTTTACAATAAGAATTACAAATGCAGTCATCTCACACCATTCACAAATAGCAACCATCATAATCCTAGCTTCTTTACAGAAGGTACAGCTCTGGAATTAGGTGTGATTGAAAAGTAGAAATCAGGTACACAAGGGGGTACTCTAGAAGGGCTTTCCAAATGATTTTGATGAGTCTTTTTCCTAATCTCATCCTGGATTACTCTTGCCTTTAAAGTATTTGTCAAATAAATAAATGACTATATATAGAAGTCCAGAGCTTTTCTAGCCACAACACATAGTAAACTTTTTAAAAAGCAACACAAGTGTTTCTAGCTGCTGTAAGTCCTTACGAATCGAAGTGAAAGTTAATACACAGAAGGAGAACAAGTCGTCTCCACTGAGACAGCACCTTCCACTCTTCCACTTTGGCATTGACAGCCATCATGACGGGGTCATCCTCTTCATCCTTTGCTTTCAGAAGATCTGTGAGCTCTCGCACCTAAGAGGAGCAATCAGTCATGAAATGGTGCAAATTAGTGCAATCCAATATATTATTATATATGCATACTTATTTATGCACAAATACATGCTTGCAGATGCCTTATACTTCATATGCTATTTATTACTGCCATAGCCCTATAGTTAAAGGTGACATTTATAGGCTGTACAATACTAAATAAAACTCTAAAATCTGACATGGTCCCAAATTGGATACTCTTTATGGCACCACAAGTGGAAAATTACATGTCATACTATCATGTGCTCTGTTTTAATCAAAAGGTGTATGAAAACTGTATTCATGGTATACATATCAGGGACATAAGAAGCATACATGAATTTATTAGTGTTTAAACCTTAACCTTATCCCCAGGATACCTCATGTACAAATGTAATCTATACACGGCACATATGAGAGGACTATAGAGCCCCCGTGGACAAGAATTATCAGGATGACAACATATTACTATAGGAAGAAAAGCAACAAAATCCACACGTTGGAAAATGAAAGTATTCAACGACTCCATCTGAAGCTTATGAGAGCAAGTCTTGGTTTCAACAGGAGTTCTTACTTGAAGTCGATAGTGCTCATTCTCTTTTTTTATCTGGTCCATTACAGCATCTGTCTGATGCACAACAGCTTTCATCCTGTTATATTCATCAGTCATCTTCTCCATTTCCTGTACAGACTCTTCCAGATTTTTTCTCATTTCTTGGTTCTGAACTTCAATTTTCTCATTAGCTTCCGTTAAGGTCTAAAAATGTTAAATATACTATTAGTTTAAAACAGTTTTACAAGAAACTGAAATTTATATTAAGTTGTAATTAAATAGAGCCATAGGGCCCTCTAGAGAAGAAAATGATTCTTCATAGACCATCAGGATTAATGTGGCATTGGCCAATTAAGTCAAAAATTAAATGTCAAGAAAATTGTATATAGGATCTCAATTGTTCTTGGTGCCCAATACAGATAAATGTAAGGAGTAAATAAATAATTACAAATTCAGAGACACATTTTACTTTGTACTTTAAAAGTACATAGTATGGCCAGAGATGTGTCCGTGGGTAAAATAGGTGCAGTGTAAATACATGAAACTCAGTTTGAATTCACTAGAATGCACATAAAGCCAGTTACAGTACTATTTTTATTCCCATTGCTCCTCCTGGGAGATGGGAGAGAGAAAACAGTCTAATCCCTGGAATTTGCTGACCTAGGCAGCCTGGAATACAGTGAACCAAGAGATCCTACCTCAAACAGGGCAGAGGCTGACAACAGACAGCAGAGGTCATCCTCTGAGCTCCACACACATGCAGGCACCCACTCACACACACATATGGACAGACAGCACTGTGCACACACAAAACAGAACATTGAAAATACACAGTGGTAAACACATAATCAGAAATGACAAAGAGGGACAGAGATTAGGTTGACACCACCCTGATATTCAAGTTTGTAAAAACCATTGCTCTGAACTGACTTACTCACTTTACCTGAATTTCATCCAGATACTGAACAAGTTCATAGTTCTTTTTAGATAACTGTGATCGGTAGTCACTGTCTTCCCCTCTCCTTGACAGAAGTGATTCCTTTTGTGAATCTATCTGTTTCTGGTAGTCAATAATGTCCTGACGAAGCTGTTCATTCTGAGGTTAGAGCAAACACAGTAGTCATCCATTAAAAAAACAAGTCAAAAGAAAAACAACAGGTCAATACTACTGAGAACGACAAAAAGCTACCTTCTAACTAATGCTCCCAGACATATCTCTAAGTTCCCAAGGGCTTACTACCCTTACCACCTCACCTTTTTCTTTAGACGTTTGTTCTTCAGTAAAGGACAGGAAAAGGATCATCAGAAATGAGAAAGGCAACACATAATTAAAACTAACATTTAAGTTTTAAAGAAAACAGGAATAAAGAAAATTTTAAGATAACTGAATATATATTTTTAAAATAGCCAAAGAAATTAAAAATATTAAGTATGAACCAAAAGAAAGAACATTTGGACTAGGTTAAAAGGAAATTTTAGATAAAACAATTAAAATGAGAGAACATGGTGGATGAGAGTTGGAGGAGGAACAGAGATGGGGAAATGATGTGATCATATTTTAATAAAAATATTTTTGTGACAAGACAGAAAGTTATTACTTAGCACATATACAAAAATAATAATACAACTTAGACTTTTTTAGAAACAAAATTATGAGCATGCTAGACAAAGAGTCCTAAGAAAAGAAATCTATTCAAATGTTCAATTAGCTGATTAGGAAGCATAGCCATGGAACAGAAAGAAGATGGACCCACACAGCTCCAAGAAAAGAATAAACAACCCAAGGGCCTCCTATTTGGTTGACTTTGTTATCCCCTGAGACAAAGCCATCATAATATCAGCTAGTATGATTATCATCAGTTACACAGATTACATTCTGGTTAAAATACAAATTTCATTGAACCTTTTAGACAGGTAAGCCTTTGTTGAACCACCACATTTACTGAAGTTTTCTACTAACCTCTCTTCTTAATTTGCTGTTTTCATTTTCTGCCTCCTCATTTCGAAGAGCCAACTAAAATAGTGAAAAAAAAAAAGATAAAACTCAAAGGTAATTCAACCTAAATCCCACATTAGCTTGTTAAGTCTTTTCCAATAAAGCAGAGAACATTTAACTACTAAAGACTTCATATCATACTAGGACAAAATAGGAAATAATTTTAAAAAGTACAAAAAATGGCTCAATTTTAAAGCTTAAAAAATAATAATAAAATAAAAACTATATATACGAAAAGCAAACTAAAGGCTAAAAAAGTCAAACATCTAAAAGTTATATCGCCCAATATTTTAAATGTTTAAGATTATTCTGGCTTTTCTTATGCCAAGGAAAAAACAGTCTTTGCTCTTCATAAACTCTGAAATAGCTAGAAAATGGCAGTACAGAGAATAGTTAATTGAAGCAATCTAAAATCCGATTGGCCTGAGTTTATATCTTTTGATTTTCAATTCCTACTTAAGAATGAAAAAGCCATTTACTATCTCTTAAATTCATTTCATCTCCTCTGGGGACATGAGAAATATGATGTATATATGTCCTGAACATGATACTCAATGAACAGGACAGCAGAAAATGTCAAATGTTCTTTTCTTCACCTAAAACAGTTCATTTGTGGCAGTTTCTTTTTCTTCTGAACAGAAAAAAAAAAACTATATATATATGTATATATATATACATATATATGTGTGTGTGTGTGTAATATATATATATATATATATATGACCAATATAGTGGCTTTTTATTACCTAGTCTCATAAAACATCCTTTTGATGGCCTTTTACTTTTCTGGTTTCTGCCTTACTCAAGCAAAAACAATCCAATCACAATAGCATGCAAAAAACTTAAAAAGTTCTGTAAGGAGGCATATGATGGTTCTTTAGACTCCAGGGGGCAGCAGGGAGGAAATAAAAGATGCCATTGGGTTAGCAGAGGAACTCTAATCATAGATTAGATAAGACTACTGAATCAATATTACATTTCTTGAGCATCACAATTCTATTTTGGTTATATAAGAGACTACTCATTTTTGGAGACCTATTTAAGTGTAAAGTATTATTATGTCTAAATTAAGTCTCGAATGGCTCAACAAAGAAAAATGAGTGAGAGATGAAGAATTATGTGTAATGATAGATATGATAGAAATGTGAATTGATGAATATACATGAGAAGAATACGAATATTTATTGTTTTTCTAACAATCTTCATGAAAACATATTTTCCAAAATAAAATATTTAAAGAAAGCTCATAGTAACATGCGAGGCACAATACAAATTTTGAAGTTTGACAGCGATTAAAATGATGACTACTATTATTATCTGGTATTAACTGTCCAATCATATTCTGAATTAGAAAGTTAAGAATTTAATACTCAAGCATTCAATGTTACTCCATTGTTTTCCTTTTGCTTCTCAAACTCCACACTCTTGATGGCTTTCTTTGAAAGCACCTACTTCATTATTTTAGTAAACATTTGTCAGAGATACATCTTACAATCATTGCTCTGGCTTCATTAATATCTGTACTAAAAACCAATACATTCTCATATCTGTCCAGTGTCTACTGTGAATATGAGATTCAAACATCTCTTCTTTGAATATGTCCACAAGAACCTCAAATACAACTTTATAAAACTGAAATAATAATCTCAAATTTTGTGTTCCAAACAGCACCCTTATATTTACCCATGCCCATACCAAAAAAATAGATTGTCCATTCCTCTCCCTCATCAATCATACACCACATCCAATTACATCTCCTCCTCTCAAGTATGCCATCATCTCTTAATCCCATCAA
Organism: Peromyscus nudipes; assembly: GCA_902168325.1. Taxonomy (NCBI): domain Eukaryota; kingdom Metazoa; phylum Chordata; class Mammalia; order Rodentia; family Cricetidae; genus Peromyscus; species Peromyscus nudipes. The sequence goes on from CABHPH010156473.1 coordinate 33,948, forward strand.
TTATTCCCTTAACAGGCCACCCTTAGTACCTGTCGGAATTAATACAAATGCCCTCTTCAATCCACTCTCCACAAAGCAGAGTAAGCTTTACAAGTATTGATCTGACCTATGCTGTGTTCAAACATTACCTTCTAATTTTTTAGAATAGTTCCTGAGGACCTGGCCTTTCCCAGAAGTTCACAAGTATCAAAGCTGGGACGTAGGATAGGAGAGTAGTTATCAGTCCATTCTTGAGTGGGACTGTCACATTCAAATCCTCACTTATCCTTCACTAGCTGTAACCATGAGCACTTACTTACTCTGTCTATATCCCTTCACTTCTTCATATCATATCATATCATATCATAATGATTCCTATCTCACATATGATACGTATCATATAAGGAATGATCAATCAATGCATACAAAGTGTCTGACACATGACGAAGACTCCATCTATTCTACGTTTCAGTCAAATGAATAACTGCAGTTCTTGCGCATTTCTTACTTGAGTTTTAGTAAATGATGTGCCTTCTATCCAGAGTATTCTCTTCTTTGATACTACATACATTTTAATTTCTGTTGCCATATTCACTTCTACTTTCAGACTCAGTTTATGCATTATATGCTGAACACCCAGACTGGTTTAAATAGCCCTCCACAGCGTATCTCAATATAGTCTTACATCCTGATGCACCCATAAAGTTTCATATTATCCCTATGTTATTACTAGAAATTGTGAGTATCTCTTAGAACTAGAACTTTGGTATCACCCAGAAAAGTTCTGGTTGTATTGTAATAACCACAGGTTAAAAAAGGAATTTATACCCTAGCAGCTGAAGAAGTATAGGACCATGTATTCATGGTTTCCAATTTTACTACATCAAAATTCACTAATTCATATAAAACTCACCAAAATAAATTGACAGTAAGAAAAATTACTTATTTATGAACATGAAATACATTTCTTCATACCAATGTTCAAGACCAAGTTAATTTTAGGTTATTCTAATGTCCTCAGAAAAACATGCCACAAAATTAAAGAATTACTTTCCAAGTTATATCATTAAAAGTAGGTAATTTCATTATATTTTTAAAATGTGATGTCACAATGAACACTCCTACAATAATTAGCTAGGTGCACATTATTCCCCAACTATAACACATAACCAAGAACTGATATGAAAGGCAATTATAAAAAGTAAGATTCGCTATGGAGGATTACCGTAAACAATTAAGATTCATTGAGATAGTTGTGTCTTACTTGTTCATTAACTTTCTTTTCTTTATCCAATTCTTTTTCCATATCCTCCAATTCTCTATCTTTTTGCTCCAATTGCTTTTCCAGTTGGCGAATTTCATCACGTAAAAAGCGAGTATCACGTCCCCCTGCAGACTGCTGAGCCATCTGGAAGTCAAAAGCCAAGGGTTAACTCTTCCACATATAAGCAATTCCTTTTTACTTGAAGGTTCAAACGAATCAACAAACGAGAACTCGACTTTAAATTTTCATTATGCTTCAACATCAGATATTTAAAATCATAGACATGTAAACATCATTTTAAAAAGTTGTGTGCGTAGGGAGGAGGTAATGATCAGGAAGGCCCTTGGAAAGGGAAAGAATATGATCAAAATATATTTAAATTTAAAATCATTTTATACAATAAAAAATATAATTAAAAAAAAACCTGAACTTATTTAGGCTTTAAATTATAAGTTAAGGAGCTGGAAAGATAGCTCAGCATTTAAGAACACTTGGCTGCTCTTCCAGAGGTGCTGAGTTCGATTCCCAGCAACCACATTGTGGCTCACAACCATCTGTAATGGGATCTGATGCCCTCTGCTGGCTTAAAGGCATACATGCAGATAGATCACTTATATAGATAAAATAAATAAAAATCTTTTTTCAAAAAATTGTAAGTCAAAAATTCATGAGCTCTCCTGAACCACCAAAAGAACCGTGAAAAATTGGTTGCAGGCTCTGTTACAGTCAAGACCGCCTAGGTACAGACTAAACTGCAAAGGCTTTAAGACTAAGGCTGTGAATTATGAAGACTGCTCCTGAGTCTTAGAAACCACCTTGGTGCTCTTGATTTGCCCTTTCCCTGACACCACAAACTACCTAGAACAGACAGCACTGTGTACAGCAGAAACACTCTCTGTTGTGTCCACCACTGTCTAGTTCAGAAGCCATGTGTACAGCTGAATGTGTCAAGTGCAAATCCAGAATTGATTTTGAGTTTGAACAAATACAAAGGTAAAGCACTATGACTGGTTAGTACTACTCCATAAGAAAACCAAGACAGGATCACTTTCAAACCTTCCTGACATTTAAATTCATTTTACTTCATATTCCTGTCAATTGGACCGTGTCCCCAAACCGTGACTCATTAGTCACCTAACTCTGTCTCACACTGAACACTGCCCACACGTTTCTGCTACTTTCCTCTTATTCAAATGCTTCTCAATCTTCTCTGCTCCAGGACGCTTGGCACTGTGTCCTCTAAAAGCATCTTCCGAAATACATATTTCACATCCTGAGCTTTTGTTTTTAACTACATCCTTCTTTATTTCCTCACAACGCTGCAAGCATGTTCTTTTTGGATACTGATTCTCTTGGAACTTTCTCAACAGGGAGTTGTTCATTCTTTCAGGGTCAAGAAAAGGTGTTAGTATTCTCCTAGGTTTCCTTCATCCTGCCACCTCCAAGCTACAAATCATGCCATTCTTCTACCATCCTCTCTATCTCTACTTGATTTGATTCTACAAGATATCTAGTTATGCCACTCCAATATGCTTACAATATAAGCAAGCCACCAATTTCCTACTCATGCATAAAAGTCCTTGGGAGCCAGATTCAGTCTTCCATCAGAAATCAGCCCAAGCAATTTCCACAATCCCATAACTTTCACAGGAGTCATTTTTTTTAATAACTTTAAATAACTAATTAAAAATAACTTGTTTCCTGATTCACTATGTTCTGCCAGTCATATGCCCATAACAGATCCTGTCCAAAGGAACATTTTCCTCAGCTGTTCTCTGGTACGTTGCCTTTTACAAACTCAAGGGACCCCGTAGATCCTTGACTTTCTCTTTCCCTGTCTCCAACCTTCCCCTGGCCCAGCTCCAATTTGGACATCCTACCTATGTACCTAAGATTTCATCATCAAAACTTCAACCACTTTCCTACCAAGACCTTCAACTGCTACACATGCTCTTCAATTCTTTATCAACTGTCTGGTTAAGTAATAGTACAGAACCAATTCACCTTCATCCATCATTTACTATAAAATATTTACTGAAAGTGCTGGACATTTTTCCAGGAGCTTCAAATACAGCAGGAGATATGAACTAACTCATCCAAGTACAGAGTTAGGTCAGAACAATGAGGACTAGCACTCCAATCTGACTATATTAGATGCCGCGTCTTCAGTCCTTTCCCCACGGTATTTCAGAGTTTATCTGACATTCCTCAATTTTGACCTTACCGTCTTCCTTTCTTCAACCTTACAGATAACCTCATTTCCAATCTCTCAGCCTCTAAGCGCCACGCTCACAGGTAAGACAAGTTCTGCACACATCTCCTTTTCCCTCTCTCCTCCTTTCCAAGGCTGATCCATTTGTGTCTTGTCCCTTCTTACCTTTTCAGAACCTCAACGTATTTAGTTCTCACGCTCCTTCATCTCAATTACTCCCAAGCTTTCTAGATACTGTTCTGGACTGACAGCTCCATTCGGATAGTACCTGCTTATTTTATTTGATGCTTAATTCTTAGAAATCAAATCATAAAAATGCACGCTGTACATTCAGCAAACTTTGAGCACAGTTTCCCTTGTATTTTTCAACCCAATAACAGAAAATTTTCAAAATAACATAATACAATTAACAGCAATTACACTCAAGGAAATACAAAGGGACATACCTCCAGTTCATTTTCCAGTTTCATTACTTTCGTCTTTAGTTGATTTTCTATTTAAAAAAATACAAATGTTTCAATTGGTTAAATTGCCTGTAATCAGATTTTAAGTGAATGTCAATAAAATAGTGTAAAATATATATCAAATATATATACCAATATACCAAATCCATAGAACAGGCATTCTAGAAATGACTTGACCTGAGTGAGTGAAGTCTTGAGTCAATGGGCAAAGCCTCAGAACTATGGCAGATGGCAGAGCCTTCCCTCCATCTGAGTGTGGATGTTGGTAGCGTGTGCAGAAACTGTCCACCACAGCTTTCTTCCCCCGATGTTTATGGCTCCCCTACAGAGACTACTCCTTCCGAGATTAGCTCAGTCTGCCTCCTTGTTCCACTGTATACCAGAAACCCTGCCTCCTAGCTTATGTGTAGGCAATCACGTGACTTCATGTTCCTCTGTACACAACCCGCCTGTCTTCAAGGGAACATAATAAAGACACTGAGCTTCTGGGGTGCTGCAGGTTCTCTGATGGAGAACCTAGTCCACCCGAACCCAGCTTTTCTGTGTGTCTTTGGGTTGTCTTTCCTTCATCCTCTAGGCACCACTCAGGTCAGCCCCTGAAACGGTGCAAGGACACAGCATCTTTCAATAGGAACTGAATATGTATCCTGGAGAATACGATAAATTAATTTTGTACTGACTAGTAAGTAATGGAATCACAACGGTTTTTTTTTCCCAAGACGTTTACCAAATTTTGCTTGTTCTTCTCCAGCCTTTTCAACTTCTTCCAAAGCTAGCTCTACTTCCTGAGCTTTCATCTAAATATGAAAATGGAAGAAAAATCTGTATTATTAACACTGTAATATAAACAGTGAACATGCAAATTTTCATTTGCTATCTCCGTCTTCAGGGTGTACAATGGCTAACACACAGTCAGTAAATATTTGTTGAATAAATACTTAACCTGTAAATTCTAGAACAGCAAGGTTGTGAATCATCTCTGATTTTTCCTTTAAGTTTTCTTTATATCCACTATTTTAAATGTTTTTCATTACCTTTTTTCTCTTCCAGAAAATGTTATTATTCCAGTACATATTTTTATTTATTAACTCCTTGTTACAACTGGAGCTCCTCAGTTTCAGTCCCCTTCAAGCTGCACTACACAGCACTTCTAATTTTGCCTCCTTAAACACATTTCTGTATCTATCAATTATGATTCAAAAACCTTTATTCGATCCTAAGCTGCTAATAACAAAAAATACAGCCTCAAACCCCCAGACAGTATATCCCAAACTACCAACCCAGTATCTGTTTGTCTACAGCATGCAACAGATTTTCTACATTCTACCCGAATGTAACGAGTAAGAACATATCCTTTCTTAGTATTTACTTATGAAGAATCTAGAATCTTCTTACCATTTCACCATTAGCTTCTAGAGGAGACATTTCGCATTTTTACTTGAACCTCTGGTTATATTTATGTTATTTTTTAAAGTACTTTTTCCCCTATATCTTTATATATAAAGATATATCTATGTCTTATAAAGATTTATATCTAAATCTTTAAGGATTTTTAGAACAGGAAATAGATTTGCTATGCATATATGCATACAACCCACAGTCTTTAAATCTACACTTAACGAACTCATTTTTGAGGGGTGACATAGGCCTTCCAAATATTTCCATAAAGATTAGTTTACACAGGAATAGAGTCTTGCATTCCCTCTACAGTTAGTCACATAGCTCCTACGTACAAACCTTCATTAGTGATTGAGTAATTCTGAATAGATGGATCACGTTGTCTTGATCTTCATCTTTTAGTTCATTCACTTCCACCTACGGAACCAAAACATGGACCATTTCATACCCTGTACATAAGCACAAGCCCTCTTCCAGTCGTAGCATTCAGTGATTTCAAGAAGCAATTTCAATTCATCACACTGTAGGTATCTGTGTACAAATTATTCAATAAGCACCTTGGATAAGGAAACCAATAAATTATCTGCCAACTCTTCTTGGCGTGGTAGGTCATCTGGATCAACTTTGATTAATTCTTTCCAGTTTATGTTAGGTGGCATCTTGAATTCTTTCCCTGTCTTTCAGCTCCTACAACAAAACAGGTGGATTTCAGCATCTTCAAGGAAAAAATGGCATTGCAGTGTTTACATGACCATTCTAACTCTCTGGGTGTTGACAAAGAGTTTTGGCTCTTGAATCTGCAAAACAGAGGCACGGGCAAAGAGCCTCGAGAATTAGTCCACCTGGCACAGACTACCCGATAATGTAGACGCCAGATTATTACTTCTTTGCTAAAACGAAGTCCTAAAGACCCCCGGAGCCCCCTCTTCCAAGTCCCCTACCATCAATGATGATATCAACTCCCAGGATGTTTGGAAGTTTGAAAACGCCCTCCGTTTCTGAGAAGGGACGAGAGGATTATTATTATTAATAATTTATTTTTTTTTTGGTTGTACAAATAAATACTGAACTGGATGAAGTGTGGGAGGAACCAACCACACCGAATCCAGAAGGCTGAGGCACTGCGGACAGGAGGAGAGAAGGACGGGGTAGGCAGACTGCATACTGTCTCTGGGGATTAGGAACCTGTGAAAGACACTAAGCCGCTCCGGCTCGCAGGC
>CABHPH010156474.1:0-25684 GCA_902168325.1 Peromyscus nudipes
CCAGCAGGGTATAAAATTCAAGCATCACAGGTCACAGTCCTATGTCATTGGTCGTCCAGAGAAGCCAGAGCTCAATGACAACCTTCAGAGGAGCCTTGACTGGAAAGCACAACTGAACCCAGTGGTTACAGAAGCTAATTAGCAACTGAATGAAAACCCTGGAAGAGAGTGGAGGGCTGCTGGAGAACTTGAGGTATTCCCCCAGATGGTCCACCTTGTTCACGCTCGTAGACTTTAATGAACCTTCATGTGCAACCTGCCATAACATTTACGTGAAATGTGCACTTATTCTGAATCTTGTCAGTCTAAAGCTGTGTTTCTGTCTAAGAACGCTTACCAGGACTGGCAAACCACTTTCCTGTAATATTGAAAGATTTATTTTCATAGACCCAAGGATTGACTTCTGATTTGGTAGTTCCTGTTGTAGGACATGGCATTTATTAAAGTATTTCTGTAATAAACCAAGCTGTTCAGGAAAGCTGTTTTTATCACTTTAGACACTTGCTTTGACTTCCAACCTTGCAACAACAAGGTCAGTTTCTGTAACCTTACAGACTTGGTATTAGCTAGCTGGCATCCCCTAGCACTCAGAACTTGTCAACCTTCCATCCCCCAGGACAAGGATATCCTTGTGTTCAAATGTTCAAAAACATGGAACGTGAACATGAGTGTTTACAACACAGTGGTGGGCCCAAGTGCCCATTGTGACTACTTTATTTTAACCAACACATAATTTAAAAGTCTACCCATATTGATACATATAGCCCTAGATACATCATATCTATGTAGCCTTTGCTTCTAAATACCATGCAGTGCTTGTTACATCCTTGACATTTAACCAACCTGTTTTTACTGTAATACACACTCAAATTATCCTCAACTCCCCACCTGTTCTAGTTACCAGTTTATTGCCTTTCAGCTCCAAATTTACCCCGCACTGCCTACTCTATAAAAATAAATCTGGGCCCTTTTAAATATTTTCGTTTTACCAGTTGACACAATGTTAAAACTCTAGAGTCAGATGGAAAAACAGCTGAGGAAGGAGGCATTTCTCTTCCTGAGCTCTGGTTTGACATACTTCATTATGCTTCTGTCCAAACAGCTACGCCAGGAGCAGCCAGAGACCACAACTTCTCCCGAGACTACTCTGTTGTGACTGGGGAGCTTTGCAGCAAAGTCCCTCACGGCTTCCTTAGCTCCTGGTTCCTGACGGGCACAACAGCTGGGACTACCCACAGGTTGTCTCTAGCACTTTGTCCTTCATACAGAGTGTCCTGTGGCAGTGTCTAAGGAGACACACCCCATGAACAGCTGTCCCTAACATCCCAGAGCACAGATTTTTGGCAGGGTACACGGACATGACACCACACAAATTTGTCTGCCATCGACACCCCTCTCCAAAAAGGCCAGCATGTGGGACTTGGGAATTGTAGGGCTTGCCTATGGTTTCTCTGTCTCAGAACTTGTGGCGTGACAATTCCCTATACCTGCCATGCCGATATTCTTCTGTGTCCTTGGTTTCCAGTCACCAAGAGCACATTTCTCTAATGCCCTATAATGTCTTTGTATCCAATTTTTCTGTTCAAATTTGTACTTGGTTTGTCTTTTTCTAATTGGACTTTGATTAACGTACCATCTCCCCAAACAATCAGCCCAAACATCCCCATTTTATGGACTTGAAATTGGGGGATATATGTACCCCCAAATAGGCTTGCTAGGTCCCAGGGTTACTATGTGATTTAACCAACTACCTCTTGAGTACTCTACTAAGAAAGAACTCCTGTCAATGAGAACTGGTATTTGACTACTAAATAACCATCAACACTTGAACTCCCAGACTCCACTTTTTCCTCTTCTAATAATGGGTGCATAATAGTCTTTTTTAATTAATTAATTTATTTTATGTGTATGGGTGTTTTGCCTGCATGTACGTTTGGATACCATATGTGTGCCTGGTACCCAAAGATGCCAGAAGAGGGTATCAGATCCTCAGGGATTGGAGTTACAGATGGTTGTGAGCCACAGTGTGGGTGCTGCAGATCGAACCCAAGTATTCTGGAAGAGCAGCCAGTTCTCTTAACCACTGAGCTATCTCTCCAAACCCATGGTAGTTACATCTAAGTCACGTGTCTCTGTTCTCGTACTTGCTGGCCTTTCAAAATCTCACTCCCTACAAACTGCCTTTTCCTATCTTTCCCCATGCCTTTTATTGGCATTTCTAGTGTTCATTTGTCAATTTCATAGGCTTGAAAATATTCCATTGTAGATTTTAGATATTGGAAATATCTTTTCCCAATTTTTCCTCATTCTTCAAGCTCTGTCCATGATACTCTTTAATGAAAATAAATCCCCAGTTTGTCCTCTCGATTCTAAGATCACAAAATACCTTGCCACATGTCTTTCACTTACACGGTTTTAGTTTTTAGCCAGGTCCTTACTCAAAATACACTGATTATGGTGCTTGAAGTGGTTCAGATTTTTTCCTCCCAATTAGTAAGCCAAAAATAAATATTTTTTAAAAAAAGAAGAAAAATATTCTGTCAGCTTTTGGAAGGAACCAAAAAGTAGTTTAAAACATTATAGTCTAAAATAAAAAAGAATTGTCAATGCCAAGAACTAGAAGAGAAGGATAAATTCCTAGATGCACACAGCCTGCCAAGGCTAACCCATGAAGAAACAGGAAGTCTAAACATACTTAGAACTCACATAGAAGTTGAATCACACTTACAATGAAAAAGCATAAGACAGATATTATCATTGTTAAAGTATACTAAACATTTAGAGAAAAATTATGTCAACCAATTAAAAAAATTAAAATCAGCATTACCTAAATCCTGAAGTCAGATGCAATAACAACAACAAAAAGTTATAGGCTATGTCTTTAGTTAGGGTTCCTATTGCTGAAAAGAGACACCATGACCACAGCAACTCTTATAAAGGAAAGCATTTAATTGGTGCTAACTTATAGGTTCAAAGGTTAGTCCATTATCATCATGGTGGGACATGGCAGCATGCAGGCAGACATACATGGTATTGGAGAAGGAGCCAAGAGTCCAGATTAGCAGGCAGCAGGAAGAGAGAATGAGCCACTGGGCATGGCTTGAGCTTCTGAAATATCAGTGCCCATCCTCAATGACACACTTCCTTCAAATGGGCCAAACCTGTTCCAACAAGGCCACACATCCCAATCCTTTCAAATAATGCCACTCCCTATGAGCCTTTGAGGGCCATTTTCATTCAAATGATTACAGACCAACATTCCAAGTGAACATTTTTGTGTATGAAACTCCTCCACAAAATACTATCAAATCAAATGTAACAACACACAAAAGTCTTAGTTACACCATGACAATATGAGATTTATCCTGAATGGTTGGTTCAACATAAGAAAATCAATGTGATAAAACACATTCATAGGTTAAAGAAAAAAAATCACATGAGCTTCTCAGCAGATGCAGAAGAAGCATCTCGCAATCTTCAACAAGATTTCAGGATGCAAATCAGGACCAGAAGGAAACCATCCCAGCATGGGAAAGGCCATACCTGCAAAGCCACCACTGATAGCGTACTCAATGGTGAGAAAACAAAATCTTTACCTACCAGACCAGGAACCAAACAAGGATACTACTTTTCTTAGTTTTATCCAAAATAGTACCAGACGTCCTAACCAGAAAAATGAGAAGCTTGGAATATCCCTCAGTGATACATACATCCCTGGCATATGTAAGACCATGGTTTTGATCCCTACATGGGAAATAAATGAATTAATATGGACCTTTTTTTTAGAGAAACTGAAAACTCTAACATTCATAAGGGGGAACAAAACCTGTCCTGGAAGTATCACACTTCCTGATTCTAAAAATAATTGCAAAGCTATAACCATTAAAACAGTGAAGTATTACCCAAAGACAGACCTAGACCAATGTTACAAAATAGAGAACCTAAAAGTACATTGTGCATATATGACCACTAACAAAGGTTTCAAAAACATACAAAGCTAGATAAACTCTTCCATAAATGGGACAGAGGAAATGGGGTGTGGGGGGAGGCAAGGAGGAAAGAGAGAGGTAAGGAAGGGGAGAGAGGGAGGGAAAGGAAAAAGAAAGATTGATCAATTGATCAATTGATTGATTGATTGATTGATTGATTACTAATGAAGTTGGTCAACTGGCTAGAATTAGCTTATATGTTCACAGTAACTCACTGGATGAAGGAATACTACAGCCATGACTAGTTCAGTAACAATCCATTGTTCCAATTCTAGTTGAGTCCAAGATTTATGTAGGAGATCCAGAAACAAGAGCTGTTTTAAGTGTTGATTTGTTTCTATTGAAATCAGATGTAGGAAGTTGTTACACTACAGTTGTGGCAGGTCACACACGCAGCCTAAGGACACAGCTGGCACTGAGATAGGCAGAAACAGATTCCTAATGTCTGAACCTAAAGCCAGCTTCCCCCTGGGGTTTTTTTCTATTTCTCCTATATGTACTTAATTTGTGGTTTTGTTTTTGTTTTTGTTTTTGTTTTTCCTTAATGGGTTTCCTGTTATCTATAATAAAATTTTCCACTTAGAAGTAAATTATATGACCTACAGGTGTGGCTCAGTGGTAGAGAGCTTGCTTATTATGTATAAAGACCCAGGTTCAACACCCCCCCCCCAGTTACAAAAGACACAGAGAGAGAGAGAGAGAGGGAGAGAGAGAGAGAGAGAGAGAGAGAGAGAGAGAGAGAGAGAGAGAGAGAGAACACAAATTAGAGGCTTTACCAATCTTCCATTCAAACATACTTCACATTGCTTAGAAAGGTACAGCAAGAAGGAAGGAATCAGCCCTCCCTTGACATGAATGTTGACCCACAGGATAAGGCTACCCCATTCCCCCATCCCTCAAGGCCAGTCAATCTGTAAGAGCATTTCCTTGGACTTGAATTTGGAAGGATCAAAGCATACCACTACAGAGAAAGGCTAAGAACTCATTTTTACAGTTTTTCTTGGTTCTTAAACTCTCTCACTTTCCTCTTCTCTCTCCTTTCCCTTGTTTGAAATTAGTGAAAAGAGCTCCTGCCAAGAGGGACACTAAATAAAAGGAAACAGAAAAGGCAAAGAGAGAAATCAAAGAGAGAAATTCAGTGTAAGCAGCAAAGGCCTCATTGGCCTCACAACAAAGACGGGCTCGATTTCTTTCTTATTGACATTAAGGAGTGTGATGGGAATCTGACATAAAAGCCTTGCGAATCTGCTCCTCTTCCCGGGGTCTTGGGGTCCTGGCAGCTGCTTGCAAATTGTTTCCTTCCCATGAAGGTCATCTTTCTTGATTGGTTTTCATTCCTTTCTGTGTCCAGCCAATCAAGGGCTGGCCAAGCAGATGGCTAAAGCTAGTCTGAACCGTCCAGGTCAGTAGCTGCAGTATCACCCTGGAACTTGTCTGTCCTGTCCATCACAGAACTTTTTTTCTGCCGGACCTTTCAGAAAAAAAATGAGAGAAGAAAAGGAAAAGAAACCACAGGGGCCCGTGGATACTTCTTGAGTGCATAAACTGTGCCCAGCACTAGGTGAAGGGCTGAGGTTGAACGAAAGAAATGTCACTCAAGGATCAAATAAAAACAACTTGTACAATTTAAAAACCTATCATCATTGACAGGACAAAGATTCTAACTCCCATCTTTATGTATGAAATTCTCTGTTCCATCATCATGGCTTAGATGGAAAGGAGGGAAAAAAGGAGAAATGGAACAAAGAGAAGAAAGAGAAGGTAGAGAGGAAGAACTGAGTGTGAGCTTTTCTTATATGTTGAAAGCACTAAAGCCACCTCCTCCACTTTATCCTACTTTATACTTACAGCACTTGTAAAATTAAACTATCTCTCTTCCCCCTCAAGTACACCAGAGGCATATGTGGGTATTGATCTTACGATAAAGACCTGACTTTATGTTCCATTCCTACATTTCTTAAAATTTTAGAACCATTCTTGCAAATGGGATTTAATCATCACAAAATTGATACTTACCAGAATTCACTTGGTTCTGGACATGCATCACTAACTCGAGAAACATCCTAAGAGCCAAGCATTCTATTCAGTCTTAGACACATGCAAAGACAATTAAGACTTGGTCCATTCCCTCCAGGAGCTTGAGGCTACCGAGGAAAAGGTGCAGAGAAACAAAGATAATGAAGCAGTGTGTTTACTGCCATTGAGTTTAGAAGCCTGTACAGGTTGCCAGTAGAGCATAGAGGGAGAGAAATTAGTCTAAACTGACTGAAGACGTTGTGAAGTATTTCTTGGAAGAAGTCATGTAAGAATTGAGTCCAGATGAAATGGGTAGGGGAATAGAGAAAGCCTTCCAGGCGGAGGGAATGCCGAACCCTGCAACCTAGAGACAGCACACTGCGTGCCCGGAAAATCAGCATGAGAATGTGGTTTCAGTAGCTCTTGTTTCTAGGAAACCATCAAGGGCTGGGGGTACAGAACAGTTAGAGGCTTCAGATGTATTTTTGGAAGATACAGAATACCATTGAAGTTGTGAATCAAAGGAAAAGCAAGATCAGATTTGCAACTGACAAAGACCACTTCGTGATCACTCACTGAAGACTTGGTTGGCCTCAAGGAAGCCGCGTCTGAAAGCAAGCAGGGTTTCGGAATGGGATCCGCTAACCCCTTTCTGTTCGTTCTACATTGTCTTTCTATACGAAGGTGACATGAGGCAAAGGGCAGAATAGAAAGATTGATAATTCCAGTGAGCTCTCTGTAGTGGTCACATGTGTCACTATGATCAAAACACGTGACGTAAACTACGAGGGAAGAAGGGCTTATTGGATCACAGTGTCCAGGGCTTCTGTCTACTGCGACAGGGAAGGCATGGTGGAACAGCTCATGTCACAGCAGACAAGAGGCAGAAAAGAAACGTGAGAGAGCCAGGACAAGATACAGCCTTCAAGAACTCTCCCAGTAACCCACATCCTCCAACTAGGATCCGCCACCTATATTTCATCACATTCCCATAATGTCATTACATTATGGATCCACCAAACAATTAGCCCGTGGATGTAGGTCAGAGCCCTCAGGAACCAAATACTTCACAAAAGCCTATCAGCTGGCAAACAAGTCATCAGTAGCTGAGTCTATGGGTGACATTTCCTATTCAAACCACAGTACCCCGCCCACTTGCTGATCTCAAAGCTCTGAGACACTTTCTCAAACTCCTAAGATTTGATTTTATAATTTGGCACATGGCTTTAATAACAGTACCTTTGGGGTGGGGTATAGCCCAGTGGTACAGTGCTCAACCAGTATACACAAGGACCTGGGTTAAATACCCAGGATCATGACAACCACAAAAACAAAGCAGAACCCATCCAAGAGTTGTAGTGAGTTGAAAATGAGAAACATGCATGCAAAGTATCTGGTACAGTGACACATTGTAAAATCTCAGTGAATGTTTAAATATCATTTTCATATGTCGTGGTTCAATGAGGGAGATTTTGAATGAGAGGGAGAAAGATATGAAGAGCAAGAAAATAGGTCTGAAGATGACCCCCGGTGTCTGACTTAGGGGTCAAGGATAGGAGATGTGGTGGTTGTAGCGGTTGCAGATTGTCAATAATGCATTGTTCATCCTCCCTCCCACCTTCTGCCTTGGGATGAGAATAAAAACATCTTCCAGGAATGTTCATATCCCAGGCAGTACCAGCTGACCTGCCTCACGTCCTCAGTCCTGCTACCTGGAATCCAGAACAGAGGCAGAATGCCTGGCAGCTGTCAGTAAGTCACAAGGTGAACTGAGTACAGACACTGTGCACGACGGTGTTGTAGAGGATGTAGAAGTAGCCAGCGTGCTTGGTAACTGGGAGGCCACCCACCCAGTTTTGTTTGCCTAGCTCAGAATTTCATTTATGTGAGAGTAGAACATCTATCTGAACTTGATGTTTATGGTGATATTTCATTTGTACTGAAATGTGATTTTATTTGTATGTTAATAAATAAAGTTGCCTGGGGGTCAGCGCTAATAGCAAGCCATAGCAGAAGCCAGGGCGGTGGTGGCTCACACCTTTAATCCCAATCACATGGCAGACAGAGATCTGTGTGTTCAAGGATACAGCCAGCATGGAGACACACGCCTTTAATCTCAATACCAACCATAGAAGACCTGGAGGTCTGTATAGACAGGCAGTGATGAGTAGGTCATGTGGTTGGGTTCACAACCAATGAGAAGGCAGAAGAGAAAGTCAATAAAAAGACAGACACACAGGAAGTAGGTCTCTTGCTGAGAGGAAGGACGACAGCGGCAGGAAGGGTAAGAGGAAGGAGGTTTTAAGTCTCAGCTCTTAGCTTACTGCTCTGACCTCTTGGGCTTTTAACTCTGCCTTTGGCTCTGTGTTTCTTATTTAATAAGACGGTTACATCTACAGATGTTATTTGAGGTTTAGTGTTATTCGTTTATAATCTTAAATAATGCAAGGTGGACGGTGTTCACAAAGGCAGCAACAAAAGATAATTTGGTGGTGAAGGTAGCTGGGAGAATGTCTTCACTGTGGTGAGGTAGTAATGCCCGTGTCAGCAGCTACTCACCCAGGCCACCGAGGAGGCAAGATCACCAGTTCCAGGCCAGCCCAGAATATATAAGGAGTTTCTGTTAAAATAAAATAATAATAATAATAATAATAATAATAATAATAATAATAAAATCTGTGGGTTAAACTAGAGAACACAACAGTTAGAGGAACAACAGATCAAGTCTCAACGGGGTCTGTAGGGATCATCTGATGTGTGTCACTTGGACAAAAGGATTATTTTAACAAGGACAACAAAAGATCACCAAGGCAGGAAGAATTTCTTGCCCCTCCTTTTCCGTACAAAAAGCTGGACATGCATTTCCTTCATATGGTACCCTCCTCCCCTAGCAGGGACGAGGAACAACTATGGTCATAGATGGAGAGTTGGCATCAAGGTAAGGCGACATGATTCAATCTGCCGTGATAACCCTTCTCTTCCTTCAGTTTCTTCGATATGTCTTCTAGTTGCTTTGCCATAACTTATTGTCCTGCAAAGCCAAAGCCTATCCTTTAAAAAAAATTACAAATTAAAAAGTAAACAAATAAATGATTTAAAAGGTATATAAAATTAAGCAATTAAAAATGGCATATAAGGCCGGGTGGTGGTGGCGCACGCCTTTAATCCCAGCACTCGGGAGGCAGAGGCAGGCGGATCTCTGTGAGTTCGAGGCCAGCCTGGGCTACAGAGGGAGTTCCAGGAAAGGCTACACAGAGAAATCCTGTCTCGAAAAACCAAAAAAAAAAAAAAAATGGCATATAAGCCTCCAAGTCTAACTACTCTGAGATATGCTTCTTTTCTGCAAACTCCTGTGAACGTGAATATTAATGAAACTTATATGTGGGGCCCGTGAGACACTCAGTAAGCAAAGGTGATTGCTGCCAAGTCTGATATCCTGTGTTTGACCCCTGGATGCACATGGTGGAAGGAGAGAACCAACTCTTAAAAGTTGTCTTCTGACCTCACACACACACACACACACTGTGGCTGGCATGCACATGTGTACACACACACACACACACACACACACAAATATAATAAAGAAATTATTTTTTTAAATGATATGTGGTCCAGTGAGATGGTTTCCATCTCCTGGACAAACATGATAGAAGAAGAGAACAGATTCCTTCAGGTTGTCCTCTAACCTCCACGAGCCCACCATGGCATCCCCTAACACACAGAAAATAGTTGTGTAATTTGTAATTATGTGCTTCATCTCTTCTTCACGTCTTTTGTCCATTGAATTCATGGGGACCTCAGCATAGACTCTAAGGATGTGGAGGGAATTTTCCTGCAATTTTCCTCTCTTGTAATGTAATAAGAAGAATCACAAGGAAGAGGACAGACACAAAGCTGAAGGGGAGTGGATCTAGGATTTAGGGGGAGGACTTGGGGTGATTATGATCAAAATACCTTGTAAGAAATTCTTTTTTTTTTTTTTTTTTTTTGGTTTTTCGAGACAGGGTTTCTCTGTGTAGCTTTGCGCCTTTTCTGGAACTCACTTTGGAGACCAGGCTGGCCTCAAACTCACAGAGATCCACCTGCCTCTGCCTCCCAAGTGCTGGGATTAAAGGCATGAGCCACCACCGCCCGGCAAGAAATTCTTAAGGAATGAATAAAGATAGTTTCAGGTGTTTTTTTTAAAAACAAGTTCAGTGAAGAAGGGAACAATATATGAAAGAGAAGATAGAAGACTGGGGGTGGCGGAAATCTCAGTGACAAAAAGAAAAGGGACAAGAAGAGTGGCAGGGAACAGGAGAGCATGACATCATGGAACTCAAAGGAGACAAAAGTTGTAGGAAGTCGCATGGAAGGGGACAGAGGTTGGCTAGGCAGGAATGGTAGCCATTTTATTTGACTCCAAACTGTAATGAAGGCTGACAGCTGGGATGTAGCTCCATGCTACAGCATTCCCTATCATGTGAGGGGCCGGTTCAATCCCCAGCATCACATTAATAACAATTAATAATAACAGATATGTGGTGGTTTGAATAGGAGTAGCCCCCAGAGGTTCTTATATTTGAATGCTTGGGGAATGGCACTATTTTGAAGGATTAGGGTGTGGCTTTGTTGGAGTAGGTAAGTGTGTCACTGGAGGAAGGGGGGGTCTTTGGGGTTTCAGAAGCCCAAGCCAGGCCCAGTGTTTCTCTCTTTCTGGGGCCTACAGATCCAGATGTAGGAGTCTCAGCTCTTTCTCCAGCACCGTGTCTGCCTGCACACCACCATACTTCCTGCTATGAGGACAATGAACTAAACCTCTGAAACTGTAAACAAACCCCAATTAAATGTTTTCCTTTGTAAGAGGTGCCGTGGTCATGGTGTCTCTTCATAGCAATAGAACATTGACTAAGACAAGCTACATCTGTAATCCTAGTAGTTTTCAGTAGCAATGGAGGGGAAAGCTCAAAGTGATCCGCAAGAGCAACTGGGGCAGAAGGAAGCAGACTAGTGGCTTGCTGCTCTTCACCCAACACATCACTACAAACTTTCAGGCTTAGAACAGCACATGCTGGGTGTCCTATAGTTCTGTAGTTCAGAAACCCAGCGCCTGCTTTGGTCCCTCCAGGCTCGCACCTAGGCAGTCCATGGAAGCATCCTGTCCACCCAGCTGTTCACTGAATTCTGTTCCATGTGGTTGATGGGCACAGATTCCTATCTCCTTGCTGACTGCCATCGGGGGTTGTTTTGAGCATCTAGAAGCTACATGCAAACCCTAGCTCCTTCACGGCCTGGAATGGCACATTAGCTGTTTTGGATTTTCAGTGCTGGGATCAAACCCATAGTTTCACACATGAAAGGCATTCTACCACTAAGCTTTATCCTGAGCCCAGGTCCAGTCTTTTCTGATTCACTTCTGTTATTGCCTTTTTCTGTTTGTTTGTTTTTTAAGGGTTCAATTGATCATGATGAATAGTCAGATAATTCAACACAATCTGCCTGTGTTAAATTCTGATTAATTGCCTCAATTCCACCTGCAAATTCCTTCACAGTAGTATCCATGCTAGTGTTTGACTGAGACACTAGGAAACAGGAATCTTAGAGCTGATGCCCTCTAAGACTCCCACCATGAATAGTAAATAATAATAATAATAATAATAATAATAATAATAATAATATAAGGTATAGTCAGAAGTTTTTCTGTGTCCCACCCAGTCCACAGCTGCTCAGACAAATACACAGAGGCTTTTATTAATTAAAACTGCTCAGCCATTAGCTCAGGCTTACTACTGACTAGCTCTTACACTTAAACTCAGCCCATTTCTGTTAATCTATATGTTGCCACATTTTCTGTGGCTTTACCTGTGTGCCATTACATGCTGCTCCCTGGATGGCAGGCTGGTGTCTCCTGACTCAGCCTTCCTCTTCCTAGAATTCTCCTTGTCTGCTTATCCCACCTATACTTCCTGCCTTGCTACTGGCCAATCAGTGTTTTATTAAACCAGTGTACAAAAGCATTATCCCACAGCAATAAGGTACACCAAGTCTTTTTTTTTTTTTTTCCGAGACAGGGTGTCTCTGTGTAGTTTTTGGTGCCTGTCCTGGATCTCGCTCTGTATAGACCAGGCTGGCCTCAAACTCACAGAGATCCGTCTGGTTCTGCCTCCCGAGTGCTGGGATTAAAGGTGTGTGCCACTGCCGCCTGGCAGGGTATACCAATTCTTTCAAGAAACAGTCTTAAATGTTCAAGAAACATCCAGAAGGTGTGTTATCAAGGAAGAGTTATCTGTTGGTTGTTGTACATACAAAATGGGAAAGACTTAGAGGCTATGTGCATACTCAGAAGGGAAATCCAATAAAGGAGAAACAGATTGAAAATGGGAGGAGTGAAAAATGATTTGGTCACCTCTGCAGCGGTAAACAGAAGTGAGACCCAGACCCCAAGTAGTAGCAACTAAGCTTCTTCTCTTACAAGAAGAAAGGAAAACGTCAGTGGGAGCGTGTAAAAAAAGTAGCAGAGACAAATTTGAGTGGACATTGCCTTTCAATAGATGCCATTCTTTCTGGGGCAGGACCTCCGAGTGCTGGCCCTGGAAGAGTATCGTCAGCAATGCCAGAGAACTCACTCAAGACTTGGTCCATGGCACCATCCCAGATCTGCTGAGTATAGTAAAGCCCAGCACTGTGTTTAGCAGAACTGTCCTCTGGGTGATTTTCACACCTGCCATGGTATCAGGATCACTCTTAGGGAAAATACCAGATCATTGGCTGAGACTGTAGATGACAGGTAGATGATGTGAGGAGAATGGGAAGGTTTGAAAGAACTATTGGAAGGAAGAGATTGTTTGGGAGCCAGTGGAAGGACACCCTAAGGAGGCTGCATCCAGATCCCCCCAGGAACTCCACTCCAGCTCTGGATACTAGCATGGCATCAGGGGGCCCACTTTTGACAAAAACCAGAGGCGCATAATTGAGCATAGTGGTGATTATTCAGCTATACTCAGCTATAAACAGAAGAACAGAAATGGCTGGTGACGGGCTAGAGAGATGGCTCAGAGGTTAAGAGCACTGGCTGTTCTTCCAGAGGTTCTGAGTTCAATTCCCAGCAACTATATGGTGGCTCACAACCATCTGTAATGAGATCTGGTGTCCTCTTCTGGCCTTCAAGCAAACATGCAGGCAGAACACTATATATAATAAATAAATAAATCTTTAAAAAAAAAAAAAAAAAAATGGCTGGGAACAGGGGGAATCAGAAAAGGGGAAGAACACTGACTTTAGAGTTAGCAGGTTCGTTTCCCAGCTCTGCTACTTCTAGCTCAGGGAAAAATCAAACTTTATTTAAGCTCTCTAACTCCATTCCCTCAGGATAGTTAGAGGTGTGGTGGCCCCACCCATGTGAAACAATGCCTGCCACAGACTCTGATACTCCAGCATAAACTATTTATTCTATTGTAATAATAAATGGACCACTACTACTATTAACCCGTATTTCTCCAATTCTGCTAGGGTAGGCTTCACAAGTCGTCTTACATAGGGACCCAAGTTGACAGAGGCGCTCAAAGATGAAGCGTGCCTTCTGCTTGTGTCCGTAGGAGAGAGCAAGGGGAACGCACTTACAACCACGACATTCAGAGCTTCTGCCTGCTGCATGTTCGTCATAGCCAGCTGAGCTCCACTGTCCAACTCAAGTCACAGGGGCCAGATCCAAAGCTAGCAAACCAAGACAAGGGGAAAAAATGATACGGAGAAAGAACATATTCCATTATGTAATACATAATACAATGGCCCTGAATAATTCCAAATGAGATATGCTAGGTTGTTGGGGATGGAGATATAATTAAAAAGCAAGAGTCAAGGGACATTTTGAAGCCAACCATCCCTGACAAAGATGAAAGAGGCTTTTGCAAACTCTGGACTTTTAATTACCTTTGCAATGTCCACGCGTCTGTTATCTCTACTTACAATGGTCACTCTTCATTTGCCAGGACCGCCAAGACAAAGTACCACATACTGGGCAACTTCAGCCACAGAAGAACTATCTCATAGACCTGGAGGCTAAAGGTCTAAGAAGATAAATAGTCTGGCTCCTCTGAAAGGCCTGGGAAAAGGTTCCCTCTGGGCATCACTTCTAGGCCTCTTCACATTCCCATGACATTCTTCTTGTGCACATATGTGTCCTAAACATTAACTTTATACACAAGTACCAATAATATGATGTTAGGATCCACCCTGTTTCAGTATGACTACGTTTAATTGCATTGGCAACGACTCTGTTTCCAAATGAGGTCACATGGGGAAATAGATACAGGGACATTTTAGTTAGCTTGTCATAATGACAAATACTCAAGTAATTGGATTAGTTTTCCTTCATTATGATAAAACATCTGATACAAAAAAAATGGTAAGGAGAAAAGATCTATTTGGGCTCACTGTTTCAGAGGTCTCAATCCAAGATTAGCCGGTTCCATTGTTTTGGACTTGATTTGAAACAGAATATCACAGTGGTAGCAGAGTATGGCAGAAAAGGCTGCTCACCTCATGGCAGCCAGGAAGCAAAGAAAGGAACACGTTAGTAACCAAGGATATGCTATACTTTCCAGGGTCAGACCTGGATGAAGCACTTCTCCCACTAGGCTGGATCTCCTGGAGTCTCTGCCACTTCCTGATGATGCCATCAGAGTATGAATTCATCAGTGGATTGATCCCCTGATAAAGCCCTTATGATCCAATCACCTTCCAAAGGTTTCACTTCTGAACACTGCCACAATGGGGACCACCAGCCTCTGGTGACCTTCCGGATCCAGAGTGTAACACAAACCAGTTTCTAAAGAGAAAAGCATTGTTTTGTGTAGCTAGAGTTTTCCTGCCGGGCCCACAGTCAGGACAAATCTCACCTGCCAGCCCCACAGCCGCTCAGACCCAACCAAGGAAACACAGAGACTTATATTGCTTACAAACTGTATGGCCATGGCAGGCTTCTTGCTAACTGTCCTTATATCTTAAATTAATCCATTTCTATAAATCTATACCTTGCCACATGGCTTGTGGCTTACCGGCATCTTCACATGCTGTTTGTCATGGTGGCGGCTGGCAGTGTCTCCTCAGCCTTCCACTTACCAGAATTCTCTCCTCCTTGTCCCGCCTATACTTCTTCCTGCCTGACCACTGGCCAATCAGTGTTTTATTTATTGACCAATAAGCAACATGTTTGCCATACAGAACATCCCACAGCAGTTTTGACTCACAGTTTTGAGGTTTCGGTTCGTAATCAGTTAGGCCTGCAGAAAGATGGTTCATCATTTTGTGAGCATGTGGTCCAGGCATAAAAAACAGAGGAAGAAGAGGTGCTGTGGGCTGGAGAGATGGCTTAGTAAATGCTAAAGGATGTGAGTTGGGATCCCCATACCCACATAAAAAGCCAGGCATACCTGTGCACACCTCTAACCCCAGCATTTGAGAGGCAGAGACAGGAGGGTCTGGGGCTTAGTGTCCAGGCAATCTGCACAGTTGGTGAGCTCCAAATTCAGTGAGAGACTCTGTCTCAAAAAATAAAGTGGACAGCCAGGTGGTGGTGGTATACACCTTTACTCCCAGCACCTGGGAGGCAGAGGCAGGTGGATCTCTGTGAGTTCAAAGCCATCCTGGTCTACAAAACGAGTTCCAGGACAGCTAGGATTGCTATACAGAGAAACCCTATCTTCAAAAATCAGAAAAAGAATAAATAAATAAATAAATAAATAAATAAATGGAGGGTCAGCAAAATGATTGAGTGGGTAAAAGATGGGTAAAAAAAAAAAAAAAAAAAAAAAAAAAGACCAGCCTCATTCCCCCACATGGTAGAAGGAGAAAGTCAACCTCTGACCTCCACACACTCACCATGGCACCCATGCAAACACACATATGAGTAAATAAAGAAATGTAAAAATATTGTTTAAATGAGTTGGAGAGGAAAACCTTCAACATCCAACATTGACCTCCACCTGCCACATGTATGTGCATGCATACCATCCACACATATAAACACACACCTGAACACACACACTCCCACAGAAGATGCTGGAAGTCTATGACCTGTGGTGATATTTGATTTGTGCTGAAATGTGGTGATATTTTATTTGGATGTTAATAAATAAAGTTTGCCTGGCGATCAGAGGTAATAGCAAGCCATTAACACAAAAGTCATGCAATGGTAGTCTCTGTGTGTTCAAGGACACACTAGGGAACAGCCAAGCGTGGTAACACACACCTTTAATCCCAGTAGAGACCTGGAGGTCTGTACAGACACGCATTAACAAGGAAGTGAGGTAGCTGGGCTAAGAGCCAATGATAGGGCAGAACAGCAAGGCAATAAAAGCCTGGATAGACAGGAAATAGCTCACTGGGGGAGCTATGGTGGCGTGGTGAGTTAAGGTCAGCTGGTGGCTCTCACTATTTCTCTGATCTCTAAGGCTTTCTCCCCTATATTTGGCTCTGTGTTTCTTATTTAATAAGAACATTTAGAAATTCGTCTACAATGACCTCCTTCAATGGCACTCCCTTTATGACCTAAGGTCCTTCCATGAAGTCTCCACTATTGAAAGTTCTAATACTTCTCAATAACAACACCACCCTGGGGACCAAGGTTTTAGTATATGTGCCTTTGGGGAATATTTAAGATACAACTATAGCAGGAAATAGTTCAACCCACAGAGTCAACAATAAAAACCTTTAATATGTCCTGCTTGTTTTTAGGAATAATCAAAGAATTATAAAGTACCAGGGAACTCAGGATTACAGCAACCTTTCTTAGAAAAGGAACTCCAAATGTATTGGCTGGCTAATCTTTGTCAACTCAATACATACTAGAATCATCTAGGAAGAGGGAACCTCAGCTGAGAAAATTTCTTCAACAGATTAGCCTGGAGCCAAGACTGTGGGGTACTTTTTTGATTAGTGATTGATGGGAGACCACCCAGCACCCACCATTTTGGGTGACGTCATCCATGGGAAGGTGGTCCTGAAAGTTATAAGAAAAGTAGCTGAACATGAGACTAGAGGGTAAGCCAGTTAGAGGCACTCTTCCATGGCCTCTGCTTCAGGTCCTGCCTCTGGGTTCCTGCTCCGACTTTCCTTCATGATGGACAATAAACTGTAAACTGATATATGCCCCTTTCTCCCCAAGTTGCTCTTGGTCATGGTGTTCCTCACAGCGTTAGAAAGCAAACTAGACACCAAGTAATGAGTTTTAATAGCTAACAAAGGAGAAACTGTGAAGTATGCCCACATTATCCTGGGCACTAGTGTCCTTGGCCACTGATCAGAACTGCACAGCCTTCTACAGAGAAAACCATACCGTACGGATTTCTGATCGTGTTGAATTCATCATCCAACCTGAATATTTATAACTTACCCAAGCTCCTTCACACAGAGCCCAAAGAGATTTAACACCGTGTGTTCCCATTAAACTTAAAAGGAACGTAGCTGGCTATCCATCATGAGGAGGCTGGTGCAGAGGATCGCAGCTCACTGAGTGGTACCCAGCCAGGTCTCACTGCAGGCAGTTACAAAAGGCTCCAGCAGCCAGCATGGAAGGAGGTACCTCTTCCTTGGAACCCATGACTGACTCCACTAGAACTCCGCCCACTTTCAGCACCTGTCTCTTCCGACCTTTCTTATTTTAATAAAAGTGGCATTCTCTCTAGGCCCCGCAAAGAGCAACATCTTGCCTGCTCTTCCCTGTGTCAACTCCCTTGCTCCCTAGAAAGGTTACTCCTTTCACAGTCAGACAATGTTAGGTATCAGCTGACACCTCCTGCCCTTTCCTAAGGTAAATGCTCATTGTTCCTGTAGATATGATGAACCTTTGCTGTGGCTCTTTCTCTGTCTCTCTCCCATCCTCTTAATTCTTTTCATTTGCTTTTAAAGCCTGCCCTTCTCCTATCTACTACCTACCCCCTGCCTTTTCCCAGCCTTCTCATACTTACTCATCTCTTACCTATAAAGGCCCAGCTCCACTATTCATTGGGAGGGAGGGGGAGCGTGCTATGAACGGCTTTTTATTCCCATTAAAGGTAATCACTGTAACACTCGAGTCTCTGCCTCAAAGCAGAAGGCAAATGCAAATACCCTCCCCGCCTCCCCGCACTCAGACTTTTCTCGGCCTCACAGGATGCCATGGTTCTGCCGTGGCAGTCGCAGAATTCCGTAAGAGTTCTCTGTAGAGGTCAACTCAGCAATGACCACACATCTTTGTCAAGTTCCTCACAGCAGAGCTTAAACACTTGATTCTGACATGGTCCCAAGTAGTCCATGACCTAGAACAATGCCAAGAATGCTTGGGGCTAGGGAGATGCTCGGTGGTTGAAAGGATATTGGCTGCTCTTCCTGAGGACCGTAGTTCTATGCCCAGCACTCCCACGGCAGTTTACAACAGTCTGTAACTCCAGTCCCAGGCTATCTGACACTTTCTTCTGGCCTGCTCAGGCACTGCATGCATGTGCTACATACACTTACACGCAGACAAAATATCCATACAAAAAAAAAATTTTTTTTTCTGAGACAGGGTTTCTCCGTGTAGATTCATGCCTTTCCTGGAACTCGCTCTGTAGCCCAGGCTGACCTCAAACTCACAGAGATCTGCTTGCCTCTGCCTCCCCGAGTGCTCAGATTAAAGGGGTGCATCACCACCACCTGGCTCCAATAATAATTTTTAATAATAATAAAAAAAAGCACCTTGAATGTCCCCTCAGACTATGTCAGGTTGTAGAGACAGCAAAACCTAGAAGGAATGCCTGTATTCAAAGATGAGAGGCTGGTCTGATATGGATTAAACATCAGATTGGGAGCTTTGGTGAGAGGTGAGCCTAGGACAGTCCTATGGTGGTTTGAATGAGAACGCCCCACCCACCCTATGGACTCAGATGTTTGAATATTTGGTCCATAGTTGGCGGTGGATAAGTGTAAGTGTGGCCTTGCTGGAGGAAGTACGTCACTGGGGCCAGGCTTTCAGTCTTCAAATCCATGCACCATTCCCAATTTTCTCTTTCTGCTTCCTGCCTGCAGTTGGAGATGCGAGCTCTCAGCTGTTCCTACCACCACCTCCCTCAATTTCCTGCAGTGATGGGATGCTATCCCTCTGAAACTGTAAGTCCAATCAAGCTCTTTCTTCTATAAGTTGCCCTGGGCATGGCATTTTATCACAGCAACGTAATATAAGTCTCCTTCTATGATGTAGAGACCTCCTCTGAATCCACTGCCAGGAAATTCCTGCAGCGAGCCTTGCAGGTCTATTTTCTGACATACCTGTGCTTTGGTATTTTCTCATTCCCTTTGCTCAGTATTATCATAGGGGTCTAGCCAATGATCTGAAGCCCCAAGCAGGCATTATCATTTCAGCATCCTGTAGCACAAGGTATCCAAAACCATACTGACTACTATCCCCAATCCACCCAGTGTGCAAGTACCTGTCTCCCACCTTCCTACACAACAGCTCTCCTGTTCAGTACTTCCAATGGACTTCCTTCTCCATTCTTTTAGATCAGAGTAGCAATGCACTGATATAAGATTGGAAAGCAATAGAACAGGTAACTTGCACAATTATTCTGAACAAGGCCACAAACCCAGTAGCCTCCCTTTCCTCACTTCTACCAAACCACCTTGGAAAGATGGTCTAAGGAAGCCCAGCATGGTGGTATAAGTCTATAATCCAGGCCTTTAGGAGACTTAGCTGGAGGATCAGGAGTTCAAAGCCAGCCACAGCTACATAGTTAAGTTTGATAGTAGTCTGTTCTCAAAAAATAAAGTACAATGTAAGGGTTTGATGAGGCAGTATAAAAAATTATTAACTCTTTCTGACTTCTGGATTCAGCTGCTCCCCCGTAGCACAATGACCTTTGGCTTTTGGCCCTTATAATAATGTTGAACCTCAGAGCTAAGAATGTAACTCAGTGGTGGAGCATTTAGTGCCTGGGGTGAATGAGACGTCATCCCCAGTAGCACTACACCTAAATGGAATTCCATACGCTTTCTTAAGATGTCTTAAAATTGTTAGGCATGGTAGCACATGCCTTTAATACCAGCACACAGAAGGCAGAGGCAGTTAGAGAGTCTTTGAGTTTGAGGCTGGCCCAGTTTACATAGTAAGTTTCAGACCAGCTAGAATTACATAGTAAGACCCTGTCTCAAAAAAAACACATTCTCCCTAAAATTATTTCAACATTTTACTAAATCTATGATAATCATTTTATCTCAAAAGATGTTGCTTTAGATCAATATATCTTAAAATATTACATAGACACAATTTAACTTATCTCCATTTAATAAGGTATATATTAATTTATTTATGCATAAAAGTAGTTTTGTTGTTGAAATAAATTGCAAAGTAGCCTCATATAACATGCCATTTAAACCCAGAATTTATATCAAAATATGTATCAAGTCAACCCGCCATTCAGCCAGTAAGCCTAGGCAAAAACTACCTTCATTGGCTAAACCTCAGGGTGCATATATTTTATATTAAAATATTAATTGTATTTTACCTAAAATATAAATGGCTTACTTTAATATTTGAATGCTATATTTCTAATAAACAAGAAGAGAGATTTCAAGCTGGTATTTGCAAATGATTCCCTGCAAACACACGCTGTGAAGTGGATAGAATTTATTTGCACTTAAGCAAGAGGAAGCAAGTATAACAACCCCAATTTTCCTCTTTCTGACCAGAAATGCTCTGGGTTTGACAGATCACTCACACCAACTGGATAGAGGCCTAGTTAGAGTGAATTTTCAGAGCCTCAACATATCCTAACCAGCTACGTTTAAACATCTGTGCCCCCTACACTTCCTTTCTCCAACAGGTGGTCCATTCTATGAATATATTAAAGCATCATTAAGAGTAAAAATCGCCAAGTTTACAAAGATCACCATGGCAGCAAATGGTGCTCAGCTGCGTGGTAATTCCACCATCGCAGAATTGCAAGGCACTTGTTTAAAATGCGCTTAGAGGAGCTCACGTTGCTCCCTTTTAAAAGGGTAAAAATATTCAGCTACCACCCTATATATTTTTCAGTAGAAAGTGGAATCAGCTGCTGCTGCCTTTGATGCTGTCGGCCCAGAACACCTTTACAAACAACCTACCCAGGCGCCTTCCGAGGCAGCGGCCTCCCTTCAGAGGCTCAACAAATGTTTTCCACGCATCCTATCGCCGAAACGATCAACTGTTCTCTCCAACCTAAAGTCTAAATGTGATCCCATCACTCCCACTGAAAACTCTTCATTAGCTCCCCAGAGAGTTTAGGATTAAATCCAAACCCCTCCGAGGCATACACAGCACCGCACCACCTAAATGCTCTTTTTATAGAAAACATCCTTTTTCATACTTCCCTACCTTAGTCAGGCATTTCTTCCTGCCAGGATGTTCCCCTATTACCCATGTCACTAACGCCTTCATTTCCTTCTAATTATGAAGTTCGATCGTGTTAAAAACCTCTTGGACCAAAATGGCTTTCCTTCCTCCAGTGCGTCCCTCTAATCTCCCACATGCTTCCTTTTCTACAGCTTCACTCACAAAACCACGATGATTCTTGTCTTCCCTAAAGATAGCTGCAATGTGATGGAAGCGGCTCCCCCTCCTACCTTTCCTGCACCTCCGCTTAATTATACAGCTACCTGGGAGCCAGCAGTCCCAGAATCCTCAGCTCTCACTGCACTGCGAAGCCAGCTGTGGCTCTGCTCCTTGTGTGGCTTTTAGGTAGGAGGATCAGCCTCAACACGGGGCATACTGGTCACCTGGAGGAGGAGAGACGTGAGTCCTAAAACTTCTAGAGTGTTGCTCCAGGGTCTCTTTGCCTCCAGGTTCTCACCTTTCCTCTGTGATGGACTGTGATGTGGAGTTCTAAGCCAGAAAAACCCTAAACTGGTTTGGTCAGTATTTTATCACAGCGACAGAGAGGAAAGCAGGACAGAAACTAATTGAGTTTTGGTAAGATCAATAGAGTAGGGCTCCCATAATAGAATTACAATGCCTTGAAAAACGGAAAGGAAACCAGAGCTCTCTTGGCTGGGTGAAGATTCACCACAGTGGCCATCCGCAAACCAGGAAAGGGCTAGCTCCCACCAGACGCCAAATACGCTGACCATCTTGATCTTCCCAAGGTCCAGAACTGGAAAAGCAAGTTTTGCTGTTTATAAACTCCCGAGTCTGTGTTACGGCTGCATGGCACGGATGCCCAGTGTGCCATGAGTGCTGGAGACTGAATCCAGGACCCTCACGCTTGTGCAACACAGGTTTTACAAACCAAACCATCTCCCCAGGCCTCCCTTTTTTTTCTCTTGACCTAAATTCCACATAGAAAGAAAGCGTGGGATTTGTCTTTCTGAATTTGGCATCACTCATTCAACCTAAGGATTCCCACCTCTTCCAATCATGCCAAGACTCTTCACACTAGCCAAAGACATTGTGAATGCCATTTACATTATTGTTATAGCATATTGTTTAGAGAACAATAAACAAAAATAGGTCTGAATGTATTTAGTATAAATGCATGTTTTTTTCTGAACATTTTTCATCTGTGGTTGCTCAAACCAGAGGATGTGGGCCCACACACGTGCAGATGCCACAGACATGGGGACCCCATGGATATTCAGAGTTCACTCCACATTCTTGCATCCCAGTTAGGATATTGCAGGATCTAATGGACAGAGCCTTCCCCCTTCCCTTTCTTCCTTCTCCAACACCTACTGTTACTCTTGCCCATCAGTAGCAGGCTTAGGACATAATCTGCCATGCTCCCTGCCTGCCCAAGCCTTATCAAACCTGACAGCCAAGTACTTTTGCCAAGTATTTTTCTTTACAAACAATTGCTTTTGATCCACTTTATTTACTGTAATCTCAGCTGTTATCAACGCCTACTCCTGCCCAACACACCCACACATCACTATGCAAATCCACAACAGAAACACACTGACAAAGCCTGGAAAGGACAGGAAAATGGTAACAAAGGGAGGCTGCTGGAAAGGAGACATTCTGAAAACATCCTGAACAAGGCTTCACTCCACACAGAAACACAGACAACTAACACTGGTCCTCTGTCCCTTGGGGAGCAAGTTGCTGTCTTTGTTCAAAAATCCTTTGCTTAGCCGGCAGCAGTGGTGCCCATCTTTAATCCCAGCACCCTAGAGGCAAAAACAGGTGGAGCTCTGAGTTCAAGGTCAGCCTGGTCTACAGAGTGAGCTCCAGGACAGCCAGGGCTACACAGAGAAACCCTGACTCAAAAAAACAAACAAAAAAGAACCCTTCACTTGCAAGAGGGTAGTTGCACATGCCTTTAATCCCAGTACTCAGGGGCAGAGGCAGACAGATCTCTCTGGGTTCAAGGTCAGCCTGGTCTACAAAGGGAGTTCCAGGCCAGCAAAGACTACATAGAGAGTCCCTGTCTCAAAAAAAGAAAAAAGAAGAACCCTTCACTGTAAAGAGCTCCCAACTACAGAATGTCTTTCTCATTGCACAAGGGTAAAGGGAGAAGGAATGATAATAGATATGCATCCCACATGTTATCTTATTTAACCTTATAGCAACTGAGTGGTCTTCAGTCTAGCTCCTTCTTTTCCCTTTCTCTTAGCCTCTCTGGCAAATCTACACCTATCGCTCTGTTTTCTGAGCTACTCTGAGTTTCCTGAGCCTGGCAGTTGTCCCTGGAACTTGAAATAATGATTCTTCTGCCTGCGTACCTTCACCACCCCTCTCTTCTAGCTAACATCTGCTCATCTTTCAGGATTCATCACAGAAGTCTTCATCCTGAAAACTCTCCACAGCTTCTCCTCTCTCCTGAGACCGAGGCAGCTGCCCGCCCTCTGGGGTCCCATAGGACCAGCTCTTAACCCCTGTTGATGACACTATATCAGTACGTTTTCTCATTGGTCACTTGACAAAGGCAACTTAAGGAGGAAATTATTTATTTTGTCTTGGGGATTAGGGAAAGACTCAGTCCTTTGTGGCAAGGATAGAAGCATGAGGCAGGTAGTTGTAGCTAGAGTTTTTCTGCCTGGCCCACGGTCAGGACAAATCTCTTTCACCTGCCAGTCCCACAGCCGCTCAGACCCAGCCAAGTAAACACAGAGACTTATATTGCTTTCAAACTGTATGGCCGTGGCAGGCTTCTTGCTAACTGTCCTTATCTCTTAAATTAATCCATTTCTATAATTCTATACCTTGCCACATGGCTCGTGGCTTACCGGCATCTTTACATGCTGCTTGTCCTGGCGGTGGCTGGCAGCGTCTGGCAGCGTCTCCTTCCACCTTCCTGCTCTTTTTATTCTCTCTGTTAGTCCCGCCTATACTTCCTGCCTAGCCACTGGCCAATCAGTGTTTTATTAGCAACACATTTGCCATACAGAACATCCCACAGCAGGTAGTCATATTTTATTCGGTCAGGAAGGAGAGAGAGGTGAATACTGTTGCTCAATATTCATTTATTTCTCCGCGTATTCAGTCCCATTCAGAAAGCCAGCCCATAGGATTCAGTGTCTTCTCTCCTCAGTTAAACCTTTCCGGAAACACCCTCATAGACACACCCACAAGTGTGTTTCCATGGTGACTCTACATCTAGCCTACCAGTCAATTTAACAATGAAAAGTAACCATCAAAGGTGCCAAGTAGAGGCTTAAACTAAAACATGTGCTTATTTTACTCCTTTCTCTACTAAGCTGAGAGGTCCCTAAGAACCTGGACCACTAACATAGCCAGAGCCTCACTTATGATCCTATGTTTTGGGCATGAGGAAGCTAACGCAGTGGAGTTAAGAAATGTGTCCCAAGACATGGGGCTTAAGAACAGAGCACCTGGATTTGAGCCCAAACCCTTCCAACTCCACTATCTACACTGTAAGTAAAGCTTTGATCAGTGTATAAGAAATTGCATTAACGGATGTGGGGGACCTGCCCCATTTTACCCTGGATACTCTTGAGGAGAGAGGGATGTGAAAATATCAGGTAGAAAGAGAAACCTAGCAGACGAGAAGAAAGAAACACAGGATAGCTTTGGAGGGCCTGGGTCAAAATCCACCAGCCCAGAACTTTATTCAAAAAGACTTTTTATAATAGCAATGCCTAGGGACGAGGCAAAAGACCTCCCCCTTGCTAGATACAGCCAAGTGCAGACCCTTCCAAACCACCTGGTAACCACGACTGTGGTCAAATCATCCCCTTATGCAATCCTGCTGGGTAAAGCAAGCTGAGAGTCTCTAACCTTGAGTAATTTGGGTCTCCACACAGGGGCCTCTTCAGAATGTCCCATTGGAGTCATAGTTTCTTGTTTTATCATAGCCATCAGAATTTCCCCTCCTTAGCCACTGAAAAGCCCTCTAGCTTAGATGTATACACATAACTCAAAGACTGAGCCTACATAATGAGGTTGGGGACAAAAGGCATGCAGAGCTGAAGCGATGGCTCAGCAGTTAATCGCATTTATTGTTCTTGCAGGGGATCTGAGTTCAGTTCCCAGAAATCACTCGGTGGCTCACAACCATCTGTCACTCCAGTTCCAGGGGATCAGATACCCTCTTCTGACTTCTGTGAGCGCCAGACACACCCATGGTGCACATGCATGTATGTAGGCAAAACACTCATACACATTGTGGCAGTTTGAAAGAAAATGGCCCCCAAAGGGAGTAACACTATTAGGAGGTGTGCCTTTGTTGGAATAGGCATGGTCTTGTTGGAGG
>CABHPH010156475.1:0-41535 GCA_902168325.1 Peromyscus nudipes
GCATGCTGCCATAGTCTCTGTGAGTTCATGTGTGAGTTGATGTGTTGATTGAGTGGGCTCCATTTTCTTGGTGTTCTCCATTTCCTTTGGCTCTTTCACTTTCTGCATCCTCTTCTGTGGGGATCCCTGAATCCTGAGGGGAGGGATTTGGTGGAGTCATTCTATTTATGGTTAAATGTTTCTGGGTCCCTTACTCTTTGCATGTCTGACTGTGGGTATATGTGTGTTCCTGATTGCTGCAGGAGGCCGCTTCTCTGATGATTTCTTTAAGGGATTTATTCATTTTCTCTTTAAAGTCCTCCATAATGTTCATAAAGGTTATTTTAAGGTCTTTGTCTTGTGTTTCCACTTGTGACAATTCTCAGGGCCTGATGTGGTAGGGTTGTTGTGTTCTAGTGGGTGCCTATTGTCCTGGCTGTTACTGATTTTATTTTTACATTAGAGCCTAAGCATCTGTGTTTGGGAAGATTGTTATTCTAGGTGCTGATATCTGGTCTTTGTTGGGTGGGTGCTTTTTGTTGTTGTTGCTCCTTGGTTTCTGTTATGCTCTCAGGTTCTTAGTAGTGTATGGTGGCTGTGTGTTGGAATCCTCATAGATGCGGCCACTGGGAGCTTCCAGGTAAAATGTGCTTTTAGGTATTCAGAGGCTGACACTTAGGAATGGGGATGGACTAGGTGGGTGAGCTGAGGGTATCCACAGGAGGGAGGAAAGCAGGGTGTTCCAGCAGGGAATGGGGGCCGAAAGCAAGGGAAAGCCACAGCAGCTGGTCTGCTACAGAGCTGGGGCTGAGACTGGGGAATTGGATTTGGAAGAGAAGATCTGCAGTTGGTCTACCTGCTTCCCTGACTGGAGTGCCTTCATTCTTTATCAGAGAAACGGAAATTTTGTGGAGGGCACGCTTGTATTACTGAGTCGTAAAATCATTTGCATAAACAGAGAGTACAGGTGTTTGGGAAGAAGACCTGGTGTTGAGTATAGGAGGAGCAGGAGGGAGTGGGGGACATATTTTCAAAATACTTAATGTAGTTTCATAATTCTCAAACAATAAATTTAAAAATGTAACCATTAGGAGGAAGTTTATTTCATTTGATAACAGTACATAAGCAGTCAGCTATAGGAGGGGATGCCCTTAATCCTAGTAAGGGGATGGCAGAAGCAACTGGGTATGTGTGAATTTGCAGTTGCCTGATCTATCTGGTGAGTTCCATGCCAGCCAGGGCTACATAGAAAAAGCCTGAAGAAAAAATTACAGAAGCAGTTAATATTGTACTGGCTGCTAGCTCAGGCACCCATTAATCCCACTACAGAGCTTTCTGCTCCTTATCTTTGAGGGGTCGTGTTGGCTAGTTTTATGTCAACTTGACACAACTGTCTGAGAGGAGGGAACCTCAGTTGAGAAAAACGCCTCCATACGATCAGGCTGTAGGCAAGCCTGTACATCATTTTCTTAACTGGTGCTTGTTGTGGGAGGGCCCAACCAACTGTGGGTGGTGCCATCCCTGGGCTGGTGGTTGTGGGTTCCATAAGAAAGCAGGCTGAGAAATCCATGAAGAGCAAGCCAGTAAGCAGCACTCCTCCATGGCCTCTGCATCAGCTTCTGCCTCCACATACCTGTCCTGATTGAGTTCCTGTCCTGACTTTCATCTATGATGATAGACTACGACGTGGAAGTGTAAGCCAAATAAGCCCTTTCCTCCCCAACTTGTTTTTGGCCATGGTGTTTCATCATAGGAGTAGAAAGGTGACTAAGACCAGAGCCCCTGACCTGTTCCCTTTTTGTTAGTAACCTGGGGCTTTCATGGTGACTTTTCTGCTGCCGTCATTGTTTTATGGCTAGAAAAAGAAGCACTGGGCAAGAGAGGATAAAAACCATAACTGAGCTGCATTAGGCTCTTACAGAAATTTCCCCATAAGCTCTGCCTCGCCGGCTCTACTTGCGGCTTGCTGACTTGTGCCATATGGCCACTCCTATTTGCATGACAGGCTAGAGACGGAAGTGCAATTACTGTTTGCTAATTTGCTGGATTTCAGCTGAGAGCAAGGCCAATCCCAGCAAAATAGTAATTCTGCTACTGCAGAAAGAGAAAAAAACCCGAAAAGTTTGCTGCAGTGTACTCTGTGGTCTCTGAAATTCCACATACAGTGTATGAAACAAATATGTATAAATGGAGAAAACATCTCATCATCCCCAGGACAGTATTCCTTTGCTCATATATAGATGCACTTCCTTTAAAACCTAAGCATTTATACATTGAAACTGTTAAAGTTATTTAAGTAACTCTCAGGTTACATTAATTACTTTCTTTGCTGTCACAAAGTATCTCACAAGAATCATTCCAAGGAACTGGAGTTTATTCTGGCTTGCAGTTTGAGGAGATACTTTCCATCATGGTAGGGAAGGCTATAGTTGATTGTTTTTGCTCTTTTGGCTCTTTTGGGGACCAGCCACCCAGCTCCCAAATAAATCACACACTGAGGCTTATTCTTAATTATAAATGCCTGGGCTTAGCTTGACTTGTTTCTTGCCAGCTTTCCTTAAATTATCCCATCTACTTTTTGCCTCTGGACTTTTCCCTTTCTTTTCCTTCTGTATATCTTACTTTCACTCTTACTCTATGGCTGACTGTGTAGCTGTGTGGCTGTGTGACTGTGTAGCTGTGTGGCAGGGTAGCTGGCCCCTAGTATCCTCCTCTCCTTGTTCTCTTGCTCCTTCTACCTTTCCTCCCAGATTTCTCCTTCTATTTCTCTCTGCCGGCCAGCCCTGCCTATCCTTTCTCCTGCCTAGCTATTGGCCGTTCAGCTCTTTAATAGACCATCAGGTATTTTAGATAGGCACAGTAACACAGCTTCACAGAATTAAACAAATGCAACATAAACAAAGTAATAATCTTAAAATACTATTCTACAACAGAAGGCACAGTGCAGGAGTGAGAACCCAGATGGTCACATTGTATCTGCAGACAGGAATGCACATGTGCTCAGTCACATTGTATCTGCAGACAGGAATGCATGTGTGCTCAGCCACACTGTATCTGCAGACAGGAATGTACATGTGCTCAGTCACATTGTATCTGCAGACAGGAATGCATGTGTGCTCAGCCACACTGTATCTGCAGACAGGAATGCACATGTGTGCTCAGCTCCCTTGCTCATTTTCATTCAGAATGTTCCTAGAAGGGTCCCACCCACCTTTCTGGTAGGTCTTCCCACCTTAATTAACCTAATTTAGATAATCTATTTTAGATATGCACAGAGTTTTGTCTCTTCAGTGATTCTAGATCTTGTCAAGTTGATAATTATTCTTAACCATCAGTGGCAGTTTAAGGCATGTTCCCCATAGGCTCAGACATTTGAACACTTGTTTTAAGTTGGTGGCACTGTTTAGGAGGTGATGTAGCCTTGCTGGAAGTTATATGTCACTGAGAGTGGGATCTGAGAATCCATAGCTTTACTCTACTTCTGGTTTGCTCTCTACTCTTCAGCTTGTGGTGCTGCCATGCCTTCCACTTTTCATGTTTCCCTACCATGACGGACTCTTCTCCCTCTGCAACAGTAAGCCAAAATAAATGCCTGTTTCCATAAATCACTTTTGGTCATGATGCTTTATCACAGCAACAGAAAAGGAACTAATGCACAATCCCACATGTGATGAATGTTTTTAAAGTCAGAATGGGAGGAAGATGAAGAAGAAATGTGACAAGAAGAGAGTTGGGCATGCAGATGAGGAAGAAATAGAGAAAGTAAGACTGTTCACATACCAAACAAATAGAGAGAACTACATTTATTCTTTTTAGTCATAAATATTGCTACTTACTCTTTTGGAAAATGAGCTGGATAGTATAAAGCATCCCTGAAAGAAAAGCATGTAAGAAAACATGTCTGAATGCTCCTGTGAAATATAGTACCAATTGCTCTTTAATATTAACCTGAGTGAGGTATAGTCTATAAACAGCAGCGAGCTCATATTAAGTATACAGTTTGATGAGTTTTGCACATTTATTTACTTGTATTATATATAATGTATAATAGCCAAATCATTCAAGATATGAACCAATTACATCCTTTTCCAAAGTTTTTTTTACATCTCTTTGTCCTTTCATTTGTCCCATTAGGAACTATCAGTCTGCTTTCAGTAATTACAGATAGGCTGTATCTTACAAAATTTCATGCACATTTGATGTACTTTTTTTTATATCTGGACACTTGGAACATTCACACCCAGACCAGAGGAAAGTTTGAGAATTCCAAGCCTGATCCATGTGGGAAAGGCTTTGCAAATTTCCCAAAAGTCTAAGCCATCATCCTTGTCACGGTTGTTCCATGTCACCAGCATCCATTTACTAAGTGTTTCACTCTGAGTTTTCACTAAAGTCTTTCTAGTCTTTGGGCATCTGTGGTTATTTGAGGTTTATTCTGGGTCCTCTGTTTTATCTTGTGTCTGTGTTTTATCCATACCATGTTGTTTTGTTACTATGATTCTGTAATATTACCAAAGTATTCTGGTACCTTTGTCTTTGCTCTTTCTGATTTCAATTGTTTGAGTTATCCTGGATGTTTTCCTTCTTGTATATGAATTTTAATATTGGTTTTTCTAGTTCAGCAAATAACTTAATTGGAATTTTGAAGGTGCTTTGATGGTGACTGTACTGATTCTATAGATCACTTTCAGTAATATAGTGACAGTTTTACAATATTATTTCTACCAGTCCATGATCATAAAAGTTCTTTCCACATTCTATAATTTTCTTCAGCTTTTCCAGTATTTCAAAATTTCCACTGTAGAGAGTCTTCACTTGTTTGCTTATGTTTATTCCTAAATACAATTTACTTTTTGAAACTATAGACATCTTCTCTGACATCTTCCCAAACAATCTCTTCATTGGTATATGAAAAAAGCTGCTAAATTTTTGTGGTTATTTCATACCCTTAAACTTTCATGAAAATGTTAATTAATCTAAGAATTTCTAGTAGATTCTTTCATTCATATATATATATATATATATATGATCTTGTTGTTTGCAAGCAGAGATACTTAGCATTTTTGTTCTCCTGTTTGTATTCTTTAACTTTATTCTCTTATCTTATTGTTCCTGTTAAGACTCCAAGCACTAGTTAAGTAAGACCAGTGAGAGTGAACACATCACTTTTATTTCTGAAATGTTTTTTATTTCGCCCTCGTTGAGCATAATGTTAGACTTAGTTTTGTTATATAACGCTTTATTATGTTGAACTTGCTACTTCTGCTCCTAGATTCTTCAAGGCTTTTTATTATAAAGCTGTGTCTAACTCTATCCAGGTTTTTTTCTGCCTCTACTGAAATGATCAAGATAGTTCTGACCCCAAGTCTATGTGTTCTATTATATTTATTGATATGTGTATGTTGAACCATCCTTTTATCCTTGGAATGAAAGCAACTTGGTCATGGTATATGATCTTCTTAATGTATTCTTGACAGAGTTTACTAGTTTTTTTTTTTATTAAGAATATATGTGAGAACCTGTGTTCATCAGGGATATTAGTCTATAGATGCTTCAATTTTTGTGCTCTTATCCAGTTTTTATATCTGGGTAGCACCAGCTTTGTAGAGTGAATTTAGTAGACCAAAAACTCTGAAATTACTCTAAGGAAACAGAGGAAAAGGAATTTGGTATAAATTATAAGCATCAGTTTTCTGCATGGTACTTTAATGACAAAGAAATAGCAGAATAAATTGGCAAATCTGATTATATAAAATTGTGAAGCATTGACCAGTTGTGACTTTACTGTAATGGCTCTTTATTCTGAAAAAGAAGATGTTATGATGAAGAATAAGAGCTACACTTATCAATGAGTATAAGGGAAGGTGCCGAGAACACAGTTAGAAATTATCCTGGTTTAGTGACGTGGTAGCAATAGGTTATCTTTTAGTGAAGTGGTAGTAATAGGGTCCTATAGCCTCATCAGTCATGAGTAACAGGTTAGTTTAAAGTAGTAGCATGAACTTTCCCCTACTGACCAGGCATGGAGTCCGATTCTATGACTTTTAGTTGCTCCCAGGATATTAGTGCCACCATTGCACTTTTCAAGACATCTTGCCATTCTGGTCATTGTTGTTTTTACGTCACAACTGGGTGAACAATGGGTTGCCTTCCTTCCTAGGCAGCTTGCACAGCTCCTTCTGCTCCTGTGAGAACTAGCTCTCAGGGAGAGCCTCCAGGTCAGTTTCAACTCAAGTCCTCCAAGTCCTGTGTCCAAAATGTATGATGTCTTCAGCAATAGGGTCTTAACTTTCAGTTCTGTGGAGGCAGCCAAGGGCAATAACAGTAGCCTATATTGTTTTGGAGTCCCATGGAGTCTTCTGACCAACAACTGTGAAGGACCCCTGCCTGGCACTGGGGTCTCAGTTAGATAGTCTGGGGTTCTTTAGGGAACACAGCAATGTTCCAGCTAAAAGTTAAATTTAAGTAAATTAAGTCATGAAACTTACCTATTTCCATTCTGCTTCTGTTCTTTTAGGTCCCTAGGCATTCATTGGTGACATTCTTTGTCCCAGGGCCACCCCCACACTGAAGTCCGACTTGCTTCTTGGAATTTTTCTTACTTCCCAGTTATTTTCCTTTACCGTACTTTAATAAAGCCCAATCTTTAAAAACACAGTTCATCTCTGCTAAATGTTTAGGAGGCAAATTTCCTTACATTCCCAGAGGCATTTCCAATTTTAGGAGGAGATGTTTAATTATTTCAAATTAATTTGTAAGTGCAAATAAATATTCACATGATATAACAGAATATATTAATCTGTGGAATTCATCTGGGAAAATGTATTTAGGGCTGAGAGTAAACTTGTAGTTTGTCTTGGAATGGGGACCTCTCCCAATAACCACTTGGCCTTGTGTTCCTGATTTTTAATTTACATTATCTAATTCCATTTTAAAATGTAGATATGAGTTAAAAGCTTCATATTGTTGGGATTCATATCTCACTGTTCTGAAGTAGCAGCCACACATTGGCTCCAGGGATTTGTGGCAGGTGGATTTTCGGCAGAACAAGCACAGTCAATGACTTTCTTATATCTAAATGAGCTTGTTTCTGAACCTTCCCCTTATGTTCTCCTACTGGTTTTCTCTAGCATCTAGACTTCCTTTTCTAGGCTCCTGTGTGTGAATTTATCCTCACTGGAAAAAGGAGTTATTACTAATTCTATCGATCTTGTGTCAATGCACCTGAAGAACTAACAATCACCATTAAAGGTTAGTTTGGGAGTTAAAAAATTTGCCTCCATCATTATAATGCATGGTTAATCTGACATGAATCAAAGATTTGTGTGTGGTCATATGCTCCATTTTATCTGGAATAATTCCCAACTTTTGCC
The DNA here is from genome assembly GCA_902168325.1 of Peromyscus nudipes. Taxonomy (NCBI): domain Eukaryota; kingdom Metazoa; phylum Chordata; class Mammalia; order Rodentia; family Cricetidae; genus Peromyscus; species Peromyscus nudipes. Next base: position 7,353 of record CABHPH010156475.1, read on the forward strand.
TTCATTACTTTTGTTTTTAAGATTTTCTAGTTTTTATACTTGCCATTATGACCTGCCATTTCTAATTGCCTTTGAGCATTTTTAAGAGTTCATTTTCTTCTCTAAGCTTTCAAGGATTTAATCTTCTTTGGTTCTGAGAAAGCATGCCAAAAGTTATGCTGCCTCTGTGGCTGTGGCTCAGGCTTCCCTTTTCACAGGATTTAGCAGATGGTGAGCACTATTTCCTTTATCATGCAGGACTAGAACACAATGTCAAATATATGGCCATCTTACTGGTCTTGCATGGATTCTAATTTCTTATATATTGAAAGACAGGACAATGAATCCTTTCCTGCCAACACAATAACGTCACATTTCAAACTGTTGTGTGAATTACAAAGATATGTCACATACAGTTAAGTCAATGTGTCAGCTACTGCTTTATACATTTCATATGCATTCCTCATTTAATCATAAAGGAAATGAGTTAGGTTCTATATTTGCATCTTATATACAAATAAAACCTAAGAGAGAGAAGTTAATGGGTTAATTTGGTTTAGAAAGCTCCTAGTTAACAGAAGGCTATCCAGTCTCATGGAAGTTAGCTCCAGTATCCTTACACCATAGAATTTATGTGAAGCTGGGATTGATTTTATTTCTAGATGAGAACATTAACTCACAGTGCTAGGTTAAGGTATTATTTTCTGTCATATAACTAGAGAATTTCAATTGCAAGTGTCTATTATTCCAGAAACTCATGGGGGCTCTTCCCTAGAGAAATCATATGGAAAAAAGAGAGACAATAATTTCAAACTTTCATCATCTTGGTTGAGACCTTGCAAGCAACAGCATTTAGAGAATATACAAACAGGAATAGAACATTTATCAAGAACCAAGCCAAATTCTTCCAGGAAGCAGAGTTCTAATATGTGCTATCAACTGTCTCAGTCTCTCTCATTAAGAATCATGGAAAACATTGGGTTGCACACTCTTGGTTGTTTGCCTGGACTAAATAAGGTTGGCCATTTGAGAACCATGAACCTTAAAATCAAGGCAATAGGACATCCAGCCTCAAAGTCATTCTGCCAGAAAAGTGTTTATCCCAGATACTTACTTTAGAAATCCTTCATTAATTAGGACAGTCCCCCTGTGCAAATTTGTGCACTCCCCCAAGGGAGAGCCAAGTTTGTATTATCCAGTCACAGGTGGAGCTAGTTAATGCAATCCAATTGCTGTGCAACTGCCAGGAAAGGAGGAGAAATGCACTGCGAAGACTCAGGCTTCATTTTTTTCATTCCTCTTTCATCAGTGTATACTGGTCATAAGAATGATGGGGTCATTATGACACTTCCATACAAGTATGTAAGAGTGCATGCATACTGTGTACATGGCTTCTATTACCCGTTCTGGTCCAGTCCCTCCTCTCACTTTTCAAATAGTTCCTCTTCTACTTACTTGCCAAAAAGATACAGGATTTAAAGTTGAAAATCCAAACAAAACTGAACAATAGCGACAATAAAATAGTTCCTGAGTGCATAGCTATTACTTAGAAGTGGGGTTCCAGGAAGTGACTCATAGCACTTCATCATCTGCGATATGAACATGGACACTTACCTTGATAGTTCCCTGTGGAGATGACATAAAGTGGCAGGTATAAAATCCACTTGATAATATCTACCAAATATTTTCTAGGGTCTTCTACTGCTTCCTTAGAAGACGATTTATAAAATTAAATGATCAGTTAGGTTGCTTCTGCCCCAGAGGATTAAGTTGAGGACAAAGGGGGAAGAAATAGGACAAATATCAGAGAGCTTTGAAGGTGATCAGCAATGCCCAGAAACCTCAGCTAGTTGGAGATGGATGTGACACCCATACATTCCTTCCCCCTGTCTCCCCCACCTCTCTCCCCACGTACACTGTGTGTATGTGTGATGTGGGTGTTGCATATTTTTGTGAGTGAGTACAGGCGTTCAATATCACAGCACACATCTGAAGGTCAAAGATCAACCTTGGGTAGTGGTACTCACTCTTCACTTTGAGGTAGGCTGTCTTGTGCTGCTTTATACATCAGTCTAGCTGGTGTACACCTCTGGAGACTTCTGTGTCTTACTGTGGGATGCTGGGGTTACTTACTGTGTTGTCTTCACTTGGGTTCTGGGGATCCAAACTCAGGTCCTTACGCTTGCATGCCAGACTCTACCTACAGAGCCATCTCCTCAGACCATGCCTATTCCTTCTAAGTTTCCATTGTATGTATCTTCTTCTTCCTCAAACAGGCTAATAAGTCATAAAATAACTTCCACATGTGTATTTATTAATATTAGTGTAGAACAGATACTTTACTAGAAATGGAAATGCTAATATCAATATACAAATGAGGACACTGATGTGGAGACTCTATGTATCAGGGCCTTCCATGAAATCACCCTCACTCAGGCTGTGGTCACTTCTACCCCTGTGTGCTTTGTGACTGATTCTATAACAGCTGAGTAAATCTACTGTCTTTTTCTACCGTCCTTTCTCCATCCTATTCTTTCATTTCTTCCTACTACTAAGGTAAGCAGTTAAGTAGAAAGATGAAGGTCTTCTCAGGGTTAATTCTGATCATCTTGGGGAATTTGTTTATGTGTGTGTGTATAGTGTGGGGTTGTGTTGTAAGCATATGTATTCATGTATGTGCATGTGTGTGAGCAGGTGCATGCACTTGTGGGTACATGTGGAGGTCAATAGTCATCATCATGTGACCAATGACACTCCAAATATAATATTAAATAATAATGAAAAGAATTAATAATAATAAATATAATTAGAGATAATGTGTCTCCAGTGAATCTTATGGTTTTAGTTAGACTGTCTGGCCAGGATGCTTGCAAGATCTACCTTCCTCTGTGTCTGCAGCCTGGAGTTATGGCGTCACATCCGGATCCTTATGCTCACACTCCAAGCACATCACTCGCTGAGTCATCTTTCCAGCTCCACTATTTGAGAATGTCACCATTAAATTGACATAATGCCATTATAATCACCAAACATTAATGTACTTACAAACTCAGATGTATATTTGACAAAATTTGACATATTTTGGGGCTTTCAAGGTGGCTTTGCAGGTAGGGAATCCACATGGTAAAGGGACAGTATTGACCCTGTAAGTTTCCTTTGACCTTCATATGTGCACTGCAGCATACATGTTTGAACATGTGTGTGCATATGAAATAAATATGACTTTCATATGTGCACTGTAGCATACATGTTTGAATGTGTATATGCATATAAGTATAAATGGAAATACATATAGCTGAAGTAATTTCTGTTGCTGAGTTAATTATTTAAGCTTATGAAAGTCTTTATGAGAAATTCCAGACAGCAATCATTAGCAAAAATCTTGATACTCATGACATCATGAGCTCACGAAAAGATCACGGTGATGTTTCACCCATTTTACTATTTCATTTACATCCTATTAATGAGCTCCAAGTCAGTGTTCTAATAAAAAAAATTATGATGAATATCCCTTCTATAGATTTAGATACTATTAAGGATTAGAGAAGATCAATTTCCAATGTTTCCAGTATCATACAACAGTATTCCCTTATGCCTACAACACAGAAGACCTTTGTGCCCTGTACCCCAAGCAGATGATCACTTAGATCCATTGAAGTATTGGGCACAGATCTTCCAGGTTGATCAGCAGGAGAGTGCATTCCCACCATGACTGAAGGTCTAGATTTGATCTTTCTCACTGATCTGTGTTTAGGACTGGGCATAGAAGAATATTTTACTCTTATTATGAAGTAATGTACTTTTACATTTTTCTCTTGATTATTATAATGACAGACATCTTGGGAGGAGTTAAGATAAGTTTTATCAATGCAAATGAGAATGTACATTTAAAAATTTTGTCTGAACTTTGTTAAATTACTCAAAAGTAACTATTTGTTATTAGACAAAGACTTGGGCATCATCTATGTGTCAGATCTTTTATTGGTTGTGGTGTTTGGATGGAGAAGATGAGCAGGTGTCTGTATCAAGCTTACATCACTTTGGGGGCACAAAACCCACGTCAACAAAGAAACGATGAGAAAAACAAAGCAAAAGATTAGTGTAATCTCACTTGGAAAATTGATACTGTTTTAAAATAGAAAATCCCTCTGGAAAGGTCAAGGGGCCACATAAATAGGAAGCATTATAAAGACCATTACTTTGGAGCTGGGAGGATTGCTCAGCGGGTAAAGCTCTTGCTGTTCAGGCTTGACAAATGACTTTGGATCCCAAGAACCCAGGTAAAAGTTTGTCATAGCCACACACATGTCTAATCTCTGCACTCCTACAAGGGGCTTGGAGGCAGGGACAAAAGAATCCTTAGAACCTTGCTGGCTGGAGAATGTGGCCTATTATCAGTGAACCACGGAAGACACCATCTTAAACAAGGTGAACATGAGGACCAGCAGCCAAGGTTGCTCTCTGGACTCTACATGCCAGCTGTGGATATTCATGCCCACACTCACACAGATGAACACAATATACACACACCACACCACACACACATGCACATACCAAGAATTTACATTTAACAATACAAAAATCATACTTGCTTATATAAATACGTTAAGCATTGATTTTGACTTGGTGGTCATCTGTGGAGAAAATACATCATTTTTACCCATTTAAAATATTTCTTCCATTTTTTGAGATTATAATATATTTATGTCATTTTTCCTTCCCTGTCTTCTAAACTCTACCATAGATCCCTGTTTGCTCTTTTATAAATTCATGGTTTTGTTCCATTGATTGTTATTGCATATGTATAGGTATATGTATTCATAAATATATAAATACAATATGCTCAGTCTATATAATGTTAATTATATATATGTTTTTCCCATTTTGAGTGAATTGCTCAGGCACTGTTTTCTAATCTCCCGAGTTATAACTGTCATGAGTAGTATTTTTCTGCCATCCACTGACCAAACTTAGGCTTTTCCTCAACCCCAACTATGAGCGGCTGAGAAAGATCACTATGAATTACAGAATTTTTGCCTCTCACGGTGCCTCTGCCATGTATCATGGTTACCTCTTAATTGATCATAAAAGTATAAGAGGAAGCTGGAGGCTCAGAATTCAGTTTCTACACTATTTTCTCAGTATGTTGTGCACTAGGGTTGACTTTCCAACCCATTCTATTTACTTTCTTATATTAGAAGATAAATCTTTCCCCAAGTACATATTTCTCCCAATTAATTAAGTCTCCAGGAGCAGATTCCTGATCTTAATATATTCTCCTTAGTTTGAGCTAATTGTCAACATGGTGTTTTTAAGAGAGCCCATTCCTTTCTGTCCATGTTAATTAACTTTTTTTTTTTAAAAAAGATAAAAGTTCATAGTTGTGGCAGCATAAGTAGAGATACAAAGAAAATTCAAGCCCAGCAAGAGAAGACGGCGCACTAGAAGTTCCTCCTTCGGGTTAGAACTCTGTGAGTGGTTGTCTTCTATAGCAAGGGTGCATTTCTCTCATGTGGATGTCACTCCCCGTTCTAGATACAGGCCATTGATGCGCCTCGTACAGCCCACCTGAGAGCTCTGCGTAAGTGCCGGCCCCGGCTGCCAGCTGCTAATTGTATAGGTAATCTCTACAAGTCCCAAATGGGTCTATTTCTAGTCTAATAACAGGGATAAATTCAAGTGGTGATAGCATCCACAAAGGTAAGAGCAAGCCTGCAAATGGCTATAAAACTTTGAAGCTGAAGCATCAGAGGCAGTATCTTTTTGCAGTGCTTGAAGTGTTGAGGATGCACATTTTTAATGGAGTTTCCCTTATGTCAGTGACACATTGGGCTTTTCTTATTTAAATTGGTGTGTTAAAAAGGAAAACAAAGTGTTCTCAAAATGTTTAGTGCCTTATTGCGGAGATTCTTTGTACAGTTATATATCTGTGGATTTTGGAGTTGTAAATAGAAGCTGTTTCATGAAAACATATAGCCTATATGGCCATTTATATTTATTTTTATTATGTTTCTAATAAAGTCACAATGGTTTAGAAACATTCAACAAAATAAAGTATTTTAAAGATGTTATGTGCCACCAACCTGAACTACCTGTATTGAATGAGTGCTCACTCCCAAAGTCTGTACCACAGTTCTATACCTTTCTTAGGCAAAGGAAATTTCTATGCTGTGCATAGGAAGGTCAGAGGACAGCTTGCAGGAATCGCTCCTCTCCTTCTGCCTTATGGATTCCAGATATAGAACTCATCATCATTTCTAATTAAACTACCTTTAAAACTTGTTGTTAGAAGAGGTATTTAATTAGGAATGATGCCGAGCTCTTTGAAGCAGCATCCCATCAAAGCAATGTATTGCAGGGTTTTTTTTTTTTTTCTTTTCTGTTTGTGTCTTTATATAGATCCAGTTTAAACAAAGACAACGACTTTTGCTGAGATTCCCATTTACATTGTAATTAATCTTAAAACAGTCACATAAGTTGGAAATAGTTTTTCTAATATTGTTAGGGAAATTTAGCAAAAGGAAAATGAATTTCAAAGGAATTAGTGATCAGGATGAGGAAAGAATATTCTTTACCTTCCAGTGTTTTAAAGACCCTTCTGGTTCCTTTTCCTATTTCCTCCTTCCCCCTCTCCCTTCTCCTGACTGCTTTATCTCTCCATCTCATTGTTTCTTTCCCTCAGTGATTCACTGTGGTTCTTTTGCAGGACCTACACATTTGCATGGCTTATACATTATACAGCTCACCACATTATTCAAAAGTGCTGCTATATGACACTCATTCTTTTCAAAGACAGGAAATTAATTTTATGTGGTATGATGTTTTGTCTAGGATATTTGGTAAAATCCTATTAAACTGCTATTTTGAAATCAGCTTGAAAGATTATGAATGCAATTCTGTGCCTTGTGCTCCTGGGAACAATTTTATAGCCTTTGGTTGGTTGGTTTGCTTCAAAAATCAATATATGTGATTTCCTAAAGGTCAACTGTAGCCTTCTGTCCACTTCCTACCAATATTTTAACATCTCTAGGACATTTCCACTTCTCAGTCCATCTTTCACTTCAAGCTCCTCATAACTACACTCCCACTTTTCTCCACTATTTCTCCATGTCATTCCTAGAAGAAGGCAGCATGCACCTTGTAACGTGCATACTACTCCATTTCCTTCTATCATTTCACTGTCCCGGGTCACACTGTCTGTTTCAGTACAACCGCTTTTGTTAATCGTTTCTCTGCATCAACCTTAAACACTATCTCTAATTCCTCCGACCACGTGCAGAGAAAGTCCTCCCCTCTTTTCCAGTCTCCAGCCCTCACCCCCTTCTCTTCCTTGTGCCTGATCTACATTGATCAGAGGAGTTTTTAAGGTATTTCTCCAAGCTCTACCTTCTACTTACTCATAAACCTGCTGCAATCTGGCTTCTGATTCTAATAGTCCATCTAATACCTACATCCAATACACAAATTATCCTTTTTATCCAACTAAAATTTTGCTTTGTAACCACTTTTTCATGATGAAGCAAAAGTATTTTTTCTTCAAATTTGTTTACTTAAGCTGCCAGGTAAAAATATAGATATTTATTAGATACACATGATGATTTGAAGCATGTGGAATGTAAAATCTAGCTCATTAAGAGAGACATTCCCTTAACCAGCTTTTGATTCTGGCCTTGCCTTCTCTTGCCTTGCCTTGCATTTCCTTTTCTTTTCTGGTGTGTGTGTGTGTGTGTGTGTGTGTGTTTTAGGCATGTGTGCATGTGTGTGGGTACATATGTGTCTCATTATTCATGAATATATGTGTACATGCATGCATGCATGTGGAGGCTTATGTCAAGAATATTTCATGATTGCTCTTCTAACTTATTTATTGATGGAAGGTCTCTAATAAAACCCAGAGCTTGCTACAATTTCTAGTCTCACCAGCCGGCTTGCTCCGTGGATCCCCTTTCTCTGCCTTTGACTTCTGAGAGTGGAAAACAGGCCTGCTGCACCATGTCCACATTCTGGAGATCTCAACTCAGGTCCAAGTCTTGCATGGCAAGCACTCCAGATGCAAAACCATATTCCTTGACCCCCAGTTACAATGTTTGTGAAGATGAGACATCATAAAATTCTCTCTAAAGTAACACCTTAAAAAACAGTGAAATTCATTGAAATTTTATTTCTACAGTATACCTTACAACAATTTTATTAGATGTTAATGGAAGTATTTGGAGGAATACATTATTTATTTTTGTTTTGAAATTAAAATATAATTTCATCCTTTTCCCTTTCCTCTTGTGCCCCCTCCCTTGCCTCCCTCATTGCTCCCTCTCAATTTCATAATTTGTTTTTCTTCAAATGTTTATATATATAATAAATGCATAAATATACAATTACTGCTTGCTCAATCTCTTTAGTGATGTTTGTATGTATATGATTTCAAATATCAATTGAAATTGACCAATTGGTTTTAGATAACCAATATTCTCCTGGAAAAGACTCCCTCTGTCTGCTTCAGCAATCCTTAGCTGCCTGTACTTGTAGGGGTGAGGTCAAATATATGTTAGCAAGTCTAGGTTCAGGTCTTGTTTTGACAGCCATATTGTTACTGGAACACTCATGATTAATATTTCTTATTAAAGATTTTGCAGGTCATTAAACTATTCTAAAAGGGAGTTGAAGAGATGTCTCAGTGGCTAAGAGTACTTTTGCTCGTGCAGAGGATCCAGGTTCAGTTTCAGCACTTACATGGTGACTCACCACAAACTGTAACTTCAGTTCTAGAAGATCCAGTGCCTTCCTCTGACCTCCAAAGGCCCCAGACACAACACGTGGGGTGACAAAACACTTATACACATAAAATAAAATGCATAGTTCTAGAAGAGATTAAAAGATAGTACATAGGCACCAATCTATGAGTATTGCAGATTATCATTAGGCATCATTACATTGACATATTTTTTTTCTCCGTTTGTGTTTGGTTCTATCCCACATTTCTGGGCCATCCAGCCTCTGGGTCCTGGAGCTCCAGGCAATGTTGGGGTGGGCTAACTCTCATGGAATGGGTCTCAGGCTCCACCAGTCATTGATTGGCCTCTCCCACAATCTCTGTGCCACCCTTACCCCAGCACATCCCATAGGCAGGACAGACTGTAGGTTGAGGACTATGTGGCTGGGTTGGTGTCCCAATCCCTCCACTAGAAATCTTGCCTGATCACAGGAGATGGCCAGTTCAGGCTACATATTCAATATTGTTAGGAGTCTTAACTGGGGTCATCCTTGTAGATTCCTGGGAGTTTCCCTTGTACCAGGTTTCTACCTGACCCTGAAATGCCCCCCCTTTTCGAGTCCTCTTTTTCAGTCCTCTCCTGCTCTATCCTCCCACCTCCCCTGCATCTGATCCCTCATGTTCCCCAGTCCATCCACAAAATCTACTCTACTTCCCCTTCCCAGGGAGATCTGAGAGTCTCCACTCCCCAGCATGGAGCCCTCCTTGCTACCTAGTGTCTCTGGGCCTATGGATTGCAGCATGATTAGCCTTTACTTCATGGCTAATATCCACTTACAAGTAAGTACATACCATGTTTTTTTTTTTCTGGGTCTAGGTTACCTCACTCAGGATGATTTCTTTCCAGTTCCATTCGTTTGCCTGCAAATAGTCTGGTTGTCACCAGAGAGGCCTCATCCAGCAACTGATGGATGTAGATGCAGAGACCCACAGCCAAACGCTAGGCGAAGTTCAAGAAATCCTGCTGAAGAGACAGAGGAAGGACTGTGGGAGCCTGAGAGGTCTAGGACAACACAAGAAAACCCACAGAATCAGCTAACCTGTACTCATAGAAGACTCAGGCTCACAGAGACTGAACTAACAACCAAGAAGCCTGCATGGGACTGACCTAGGCCCTCTACATATATGTGACAGTTGTGCAGCTTGGTCTTCTTGCAAGACTCCTAACAGTCGGAGCAGGAGCTGTCTCTGACCCCTTTGCTGGCTTTTTGGACCTTATTCCTCATACTGGATTGCCCTGCCCGGCCTTGATACAAGGGGAGGTGCTTAGTTTTACTGTAACTTGATATGCCATGTTTTGTTGATATCCATGGGAGGCCTGCCCTTTTCTGAATAGAAATGGAAGAGGAGTGGATTGGGTAACATCAGAGGGGAGGTGTTGGGGGGTGGGGGACTGGGAAGAGCAGAGGGAGGAGAAACTGTGATTGGGATCTAAAAGAAAGAAAGAAAGGACATAGGTAGCTACCAAAGGCAAGATTATAGAGACTGACATAGAGTAAAAAAATGAGATTGTTTCATCATTCAGGATAGAAATTTGACAGCCTCTCCAAACCCAGCATTTTGCAATAAAGATTTGCTGTTCCTGTTTGCTATTGACTTCACTGTTGTCTCTGAGGCATAGCATGCCCAAAGGAACTTTAATATGGAACACTGTCATTATGGTGATGAGAGCATGGTGACACACGACTTGTCCCTGCCACCTTCTGTCTAGGAGTGACACAACTTCTGCTTACGTCTCTGTGGCCACAGCAAGTCATGACCCTAAACTACCGAGGGAAGGGAAAGAGCAAAGATATTTGCTAAACAATGAAAACTCTGGGATTATCTGATTAAAGTCCCAAATAAATAAATAAATAAATAAATAAATAAATAAATAAATAAACAAGAAATAAATAATCATTGTTAAAGTTGTTCTTGAAAATAGCAGTACCTTTGAACGAACTTGAAAAGAGTGGACATATCATATGAGGAGAACCCAAGCGATGTATTTTTGTGAGTTTAAGGAGAAGTATAGCCTAATTTATTAACAATATTTGAAATTTATGAATCAATCATATATTTGCTTTTGTTAAAAATTTATCAGAGAAATGCGAGGTAAAATTGGTTATTACATTAAATGCTTGCTGCAAGAGGATCACCCTGCATGAGGATCACCCTGCATGATGCATGACTGAGCAAATGTCAAGTATACCACAAAGAATGCTTTGGTGCAAGCTGTAGATATACCAGAGAGAAAGGAAGAAATACTTCCCAAACTTGTTTTTAGTTTCAACATTAAAACACATATTTCCAATAAATCTAATAGTAGTTTTAACGTCTCATATTCTGTTGATGAAGATATGACAAATAGGTATTGCTATTTACCTCTTCTCTTGATATGACATCATCCAGCAGCTCCCACAGATGGAGCAACTTTTAATATCTTCTCTTTTGCACACAATACAGTGGGAATCTTTTAGACCAGTGAATCAAATTACTGATCATTTCCCATTGTTAAAGATCTGGAAGATCTCCCAGAACCGAACCCTGAAGTCTCAGCTCTGCTGCTAATAAAGTAACAGTTAAGCTTTAGGAATGGAAGTGCTTCTGCTTTTTCACAAGCAGACTGTGGTTCTAGAAAAATAGATGGTCTCTCAACTTGTAATTGGCCTTGGTAACTCTGTCAAGCTTTTGAAAACAACCTATTTTCTATTGTACATAACTAAGGTCTTAAATATGATGTTTAGATGTTCATACTCAGTGGAAAGAATATTACATGTCACAAAAAGTAACATACACTGTCTCATAGAGTTACCTCTTCCTTTTATTTGTGGTTAGAGTTTCAAAATATAACCTTCTTAGCAAATTCCAATAATGCAATATAATATTAACTACTGCTCTTCTATTATACACTCAAGCCACAAACTTACTCATCCCACACAATGGCAAGTGTGGCCTTTGACCTATATCTCTGCATTTGCTCCCCTTTCCCACCTCCAGTTTACATCTATGTATTCAACTCTTCTTTTTGAGTGCACATATAAGTGAGATCATGTAGTAGTTTTCTGTTAATATCCACGTATTTTGCTTATAGTATTGAGTCTTAGTAGATTATATTTGTGAATTTAAAAACATCAAGTCTTTGCAGCCATCTATATTTTCAGTGCTTGGGAGACTGAGGTGGAATTCTGAGTTCAAAGCTAGCCTGAGCCACATAATGAGACCTTGTCTCAAAATATAATCCAAAACCAACATAAAACTTGAGGCTCTATGGGAACTAACTATACGTAATATATCTGAAGCCCTTCCCCTCAAGGAACATATATTATATTAAGTACAATTTAAATAGGAAGAGAGGTTTAGAAACTGTTCATCAGTTTTGTCTCCATTAACACTTGTGAGTCCTAGAAAGTAAATTAATTTATTATAGAACTTGTGGAATTTTCATTAGTTATGAAATTTAGAAAAGGCAGAAAGAAACTATAATTACAGCAGCCCTGTTGTGGGATACACTTGCAGGTTGTTGACAGGACTGCTAGTATCCTTGACATTGTAAAGAATGGCAGCAACTTATAACTATTATAGATAGTCTCCAATTTTTAAAAATTTGTCCCTCATATGATCAGCAAGATGAAGCTATCACTAGATTGGAAATAATATGACTCAAACAACATAAATGTGGTTTGCTTACTTAGTGAACAGAATAAAACACTCTGAATTCTTTGGTCTTGTAAAACAACACCCAACCTTTAAATGCCTTGTCAACAACAACCATCCTGATTCTTGAGCACAAGACACTGCCTCCACCCCTGTCATGCACCTTGAGAAAGCTATTATAGAGCTCGGTGTGGTGTGACTTGCAGCTTTTGCTTTTCAATCTTGAAGTTATTCATTCGTCCCTTTACCAGTTCTACTCAGTCCACACGGGGTTTCAGGGACTGTGCCACAGTGATTTCTGAGTGGACAGATACTCTGAATTTCCTGAGTTTGCCAGTTTCAAAATCAAGGACTGTATATTTTGAATTATATATTTCAGAGTGCCAATTTGATTTTCAATATATAAGAAATATACATTATTTATCTGACTTGAATGGGACTATTATTTTATAAGGATCTAATCACAGGAGCAAAATGATAAAACTTTTCCCAAAACTCGTCTTATCTTGGTGAAGTATATGCCTTAGTTTCTAAAGAATTCTTGAAAATTATGATATAGAACATGTTTTACTCTGTGAGCCCTGAAATACTTCCATCTGTAAGATAGCCACACAATACAGTAGACGTACTTGTTTGATTTGTTTGTGAAATAGTTTTTTTTTTTTGCTGATACAGACTTATTGCTATTACCTATTTTAAATTCAATCCATCATTGATTTCTTGTTGAAAGACTTTCCCAAGAATTTTGAAGTGCTATATTTTGGAAATGCCACATCTGGAGAGAGAGAGAAGAACAGAGACTGAAAAACAATCAAGTAGGCCACATATTCCTAAATTAATTTTGCATAAACATACCTAATAGATTTAATTGGGAATCATGAATTATAAATTCTAATCTACTATAGGTTCTTTCACTTTTTTAGAATTTTATATTTATTTCTAATATGTGTTGGGGGGGGTTGTGCACATTAATGTAATGTGGGCAGAGGCCAGAAGAGGATGAGAGATCACATAGAGCTGAAGTATCAGGCAGTTGTTAGCCATCTGGCATAGGTTCTAGGAACCCAGCTCAGGCCCTTTACAAGAATAATAAATGCTCTTAACCATCGAGACATCTCTTCAGCTCCAGGTTCCCTCCAAATTTTAAAATAAGTATTTTAACAGCCAGGCAGTGGTGGCACACGCCTTTAATCCCAGCACTCGAGAGGCAGAGGCAAGAGGATCTCTGTGAGTTCCAGACCAGCCTGAGCTACAGAATAAGTTCCAGGGAAGGTGCAAAGCTATACAGAAAAACCCTGTCTCAAAATAAATAAATAAATAAATAAATAAATAAATAAATAAATAAATATTGCAAACATTTAATCAAGTATGTTTTGAATATTTATTTTATACCAAGAGAAATGAGAATATGATTTAGGCACTATATGCTAAGGTCATTTTCATATTTTTAAATGACATTTCAATTGCATAAGTAAAAGGACTAATGCTTGGATTGTTGGGAGAAATAATAGAAGATGCATTCTGTGACTTGTTTGATAAGAGGATTTGCTTATTCTTAGTGTTGAAGTACTTAAAAAATAAGGTGAGAGGCTGGAGAGATGGATCAGTAGTTAACTAGTGATTGCCACCGTTCCAGAGGACCCAAGTTAAATCCTACCACTCATGTGTGTGTGTCACAACCACCTGTGACTCCAGTTCCAGTGGACCCAGTGCCCTCTTCTGGACCCTAAGGGCATATGTACTCCTGTGCACGTGTGCACACGTAGACAGACACAGCATCACATAATTGAAAACAATAAAATAAGCCTTTAAAATGATAAGGTCAAAAATAGATAGATACTGATTTAAGACACTGATACTGAAATGCAACATTTGGAATAAAATTGGTACTATGTTAATACTCTATTCTCAGGCATTAGAGGTTGGCTTGTCAAAGAAAATGTCTTTTCATTTTCCAGAATACAACACATATAGCAACAGACTTATCTTATTACCCACTTAACGCTTTCCAAATTACTTTACAACACACCATTTTCAAGTAAACCAAGACATTACTCCTCTGCTCTGGAACCATTTTTTTAAGTTGTAAGAAAATGGAAGAGAAATCTAACCTGGCATCTGTGATCTGTGAAATTCCACATTGCTAGCACCTCTAATAAATAAAAGTAAGAGGCTTGAGAAATGAAGGGCAATTTAACAGAAAGATTTTACCTGGCAGAGATGTTTGTCTGTTAGAACTCTTATCTTAACATCCTATTTATTTTAGCATTACTTATATCTTTAATGGATTAAAAAAGATTTTCCATAGATTTCTGAAAGTATTTAAATATGTAATGGAATATTGGTCATATCTAGGTATCTCCCCGCTAACAATCCCAGTAATCACAGGAGGTCCTTTGCAGTAGGCAAGGGAAGAAATCCTCACCATCTACACTGCTAAGGTTATAAGAAAACCTATGCATCCATCTTGAAAGCACTTGGAGAGAAAAAAGCAAACTACGTTTTTATAGTGATGCAATTAATGACCGCGAGATGACATGAAAAGCTTAGCCTATGAAACACATGGCTTTTGTTTTAAATTGAATGGTAGTTTCATGGTTCTTTTGCTTCTAGAGACTTCCTTTTTGTTACAGGTTTATGAAGAAGTCAGACTGACTCTGGAGATAACAAGGTGGTGGGGAATGGGGTAATTTAATTCAGAGTACGATGTTTGCCCTTTGTGAATTGGTCATTTTTCTTGACATATAACAAATGTGTTCTAAAAACTGAAAGTCAGATTGCATGAACACTGCTTCCAGCATTAATAAAAATAAGAGCAAGTAAGGACAGAAAATAAAACCTCAAACTTTGGTATGAAGCAAGAAAACAAATTCAGGGTAAAAGATTAGCTGAAGTTTCTGGAGATGAATTTGAGATGGTGCCTATCAATATCTGTGTTTACCGGGAAGTTGATGCCAAAATGGACATCCATAAGCAAGCTGTTTAGAAAGAAGAGCTCTTGGGATGAATATTTTTGAGGGACCATGTTTAGAGAGAGGGATCACCTGAACTGGAATACCATTGCAAAAGGCCTTGTCTGACTCAAGTGGATCTCCAGAAGTTAGATGGGCTTTCAGATGTTGGTTACACTGAAGGAGGGCACACAGGTATTTCATGCAGGAAATTCATGAGGATAAGGCATCACCCTTCACAGGTTAATGTGGTTATAACTTCTCAGCGTGCAATAATTCCTGCAACTGGGGCATGAGAACTTGCATTTTAGTGGAGTTTCTGCTAAGCATCCCATTTACAAATGTTCACTTTAAATGAGACTAAGACATCTAAAACACAGAACCTAAAACTGCAAGAATCAGCAGCTCTGATTTCCCAGAGAGGAACAGCAATGATTTGAAAGCATTATTCCTTTTGCATCAAAAGTTTTGGTACCATATATTCAACTTATTAAGAAAACATAACTGTTGTTTACTTGGACAATGTTCTGAGCCAGAGGGTGCCCATATAGTCATTTCTAAGCTTGGACCTTCACAAATCTACCTATGGCAGGTTATGGTTGTAGATAGCTTTAATTTCAGCACACAGGATGTGAGGACTGGTGAATTTCTATGAGTTCAAAACCAGCTTGGTCTACAGAGCCAATTTCAGACCAGACCAGGGTTACATAGTGAGTGAGACTTTACCTCCCCCCACCCACAAAGCATACTTAATTGGCCCTCTATATAGGAGCTTCTGTGTGGTATGGTATGCATCTCATGATCTTGCTGCCACAGATACCTTTCTGGTTTGGGGAGGGAAACTTACTCTACATGCTATTTGGGAAGATCCACATCAGAAGAACAAGTGTTCATCCTATGATAGTAAAACTTGCTGAAGCACTGTGACAGGAGAAGCAGCTGTATCTGGATTATATATTGATTCCAATTGAGACAGAAAAGATCCAATGTAAAAAAATTGTCACGAAGTTTGTAGTCACTTTTTTGAAGTGATGCAAACAGTGATTCAACAGACCTGACTTGACTCCCAAGAGCTGATTGTGTGCATCTTTTTGCAATCTGTGTTCAGCCATGTTAAGTTGGCAAATTGAAGCTTATCATGCTGGGGCTATTAAAATCACAGAAATCAGGGATAAATCCTGGATAAACATGTGTTAAACATTTACCAATACGCCACTGTGTTTTGGGGAGCTGCAGTTTCTGCTGTGAAAAATTTAGACATTTACTAGAGTCTTAGTGGCTAAGACCCTATGCTGCTTGTGTCATGCATTGTCTACTTCAAAGACAGTTACTGTTCATGACTCCCGAGCACTAAGACAGATAGCTAATGACACAGGCTGACTGATGTCATGTGCTCCAGTGGCAGAGTTATTTTATTTTTTATGTTAGTATTGCTCCTTTTGTGGTAGATGCTTTCAGATGCATGTTAAATAACGTTCAAAGTCTCCCAAAAGTGTCCACAGAGAAATGGACATACCTTTCTCCTAGACCCCCTCATCTTCAAAGATTTCTTTTTCTATGTCCATGACTCAATATCTAACCAATTATCATTTATAATGGTATAAATATTCATATTGCAGGCCTCTATTTTTCTGTGTATAGACTACAGGTGCCTTACACAGTCGAAAGATATTTCCTCTTCGAGTGATTTTCATGGACAGCTCTGGGTAAACTGTTGGGCAGTGGCTCTTAACCTCTTTTTCTCTCAAGCTTGCACATTAGATGTAGATCCATGAGTATGTTTGGCTCTTTGTTCCCATTGCTGTCTAGTCATAAGGTAGCCGCCTCACCATACAACCAAAGCTGCGAGCCAGAGGAGAGCAATCTAAATTGATTTCACCTATTTGCAAACAGACTCTTATGTGCCTGTGATTATCCCATATCTCACATAGTCCATTGGACGATACAAGGGACTCCTCTCAAGGCAAATCAGAACTCATGATGGGATACACTGGAGTATGGCTAATGGACACAGAAGCCACCCTCTGCCTTCCAATCCTATATTGCTATCTGGCCTTCTACATTAAGGCCTTAAAGAACATTCTAGGCTACTTTTCAAGCAGTATTAAATTGATACTTCTGATGGTATGGCTCTGATTAATGATGCAGAGTATATACATTGTGGAAAGAGCATTCTATTTAACAAAGAGTTTTGAAAAACTGAAAATTCATATTTAAAAATTAAATTCTACCTTTATAGCATACACAAAAGTGACAAAAATTATTTCATTTTATGCATAAAACTAGAAAATGTAAAATTCCTAGGAGAAAGCACAACAGAGAAATTGACAGATATTTGTTTTGGCAATGATTCCATAGACACTACACCAAATGCTTAGGCAACAAAGGAAAATTAGACATACAGGACTATGTCAAACTAAAATATATCTACATAGCAAAGAAAAGTCGACACAACGAAAAGGCAACCTATGGAATGAAGGAAATATTTGCAAACCATATATTAGATATTGGGTTAGTATTTAATATCAGGCAAAATATGTTATCTGACTAAAATTCAGGGATTTGAGTGACTACTTTTTCCAAAAAAAAAAAAAACCAGAAATGGCCAAAGGCATGTGGAAACCCCAAAGTTCAACAACACTAGTGATCATAGAAATGCATATTAAAACAAAATTAGGCATCATGTTCACTACAGTTAGCTAAGCCATGACAAGGATGTAGAGAGAAAGGAGCCCTTGCACAATACTCCTGGGGAATGTAAATTAACGCAGCCATTATGGAGAGTATTGTAGAAGTTTTCCCAAAAAGTAAAACATAAAAATCGACCTAATAATCTTCCTACTGGGTGGTAGAGCCAAAGAAAATGAGGTTATCATGTCTAAGACATATTTGCAATCATGTGTCTACTGTTGCCTTATGCACAACATCCACGGTTTGAGTCAGTTGAAGTAAAAACAAAAGAGGTAGATGAACATAATAGTATTCAAAAATGTTAAGTAAAGAAATCATACCATATGTGACAACAAGCACACAACTGGGGGACTTTGCATTGAGTGACAGACAAATATATGTGACTTCGCTCATGTGATTTCATTGCAGTTCATCTGGTAAATGAAGAGGATAAAGATGGTATTAGAGGTTACAGAATAAAGGGGAAGGCGATAAGTTGACCAATGGCTCAAAGTTATATTTAAATAGGAGGAGCATTCTCTGGTGCTATTGTACACAGTAGGGTGACTATAATTAAAGTGATGTGTGCTTTAAACCAGTCATAAGAGTGCAGGGTGGTGGTGGCAGTACTCACCTTTAATTCTGGCACTCAGGAGGCAGAGGCAGGCTGTTTTCTGAGTTTGAAGCCAGCCTGGTCTACAGAGTGAGTTTCAGGACAGCTAGGACTCCATAGAGAAACCCTGTCTCAAAAAACCAAAACCCCCAAACAAAACAAAACAAACAAACAAAAAGAGCTATAAGAGAGTATTTTGAATGTTCTTGCCACAAAAGCAAGATGCATGTTTAAGGTAATGGCTACTATATTTATTCTGGTTTGATCATTATCCAATGCATGAAAACATCATTTTACACCTCATAAATGTACACAGTTATTTGTCAATAAAATAAAGATTCTATGGAGTCAAAGAAATGTTTTCTTCACATTTCAACTTTTCTCATTGAATATACCTCTTAAATCAGAGAGTCTATTGAGTCATATGGCTCGAAAGACAATGCTTCTCATACTGAATTCTGGGCCGGTTACATTCTCCTTTGGGCTAGCAACATCCTGAATAACACAGTAAATACACTGGAACAAAATATTCAATGGACTCCTTTCGATCCTGTGGACTCCAGGCAGGAATTCTCCTTAATTGTGGGAGAGCTGATAATTTATTCTTTAGTAAGCATAAAGTGTTTCATGATCCAGACAATACAAATATAAAACTTCACTGATAAAATCTTTTTTCAATTGGGTATATCTGTAAAGACTTCTAGTATATTTGTTGTAGAACTGACTTTAGTAGACTTAACATGCAAGTAATTGGTTTGATTGACCAAAGTGATGGATTTTTGGGGCCGTTTACATGCTATCATGAATATATAGATTTATGAAAATTCTGAATTTATATAAATGTGGTAATTGCTTGAGACAATCTCCTGTCTGATTGACAGAGGGTAAACTGACTTAAGAGTTTATTGTCATTTTCATGTAAATGTAAAACACTTCCTGATTGGTATAAAAAAATTTCATCCTTGTAACAAATGGCGGTGGTTGTGTAGTTTCCTCGAATTGAAACCCTTTGCTCAGAAGGGAAGCTCCTTAAGACACAGGAAATAAACAGCACTTATAATGATAAACACCTTCACAGGCCTCAGGAAGCTGCTGAAACTCACAAGACTGTATATAAACAATACCGATATCCCGGGAAACGAGATTCTCTGGTTGGCTGAACTGCCTCCAACTCATGTAGGGAACACCAAGGATGCAACTTGGGTTCCCAGTCGCTTATGCTGGGATAGGCTTCTCAGGGACATAGTTGCTTTGAAATCATCCACGCTTTCTGTATATGACACCTCACCCATACTCCCATAAATACAATAAACTCACTAACCTAGACAGGTTAAGTCATTTATTTGGTATGTCAATAGATTCCTATCTGGAAACAAAGACATTTCTTCATTTCTTCCCTAAAAAGTCAGATAACAGTAGTAACATGAAGCTTTTCTAATCAAAATTACACACACACACACACACACACACACACACGACAACAGCAGTTAAATTACAAGCTGGTTGAGTTTGAAATTGCTGTCCATAATTGCTGCTATATATAAAACCCAAGATGGAAAATGATTATGATGGGTACCATCAGCCCTTACAGTTTAAATATTTAGCTGTTTCTGTCTGAAATGTAAATACAGCACTTTTTATTTAACATCTTGGCTGAGAGTGAAGTTTGTTTCAGAGGCCTCTCAGTGGCTTTCCTCAGTATAAACACACATTCCTCAAAAACCGTAGAATCAGCATGAAATTCTTGTATCTGTATTATGTATTCTATAACTCCTGTTATGCGCTCGTGGACCAAGGAATTAGCACAGATGTATTTGTGGACTCACTGAGCTCAGTTGAGACCTGCAGATACTGTAGTCTAGTATCCAGACTGCATCCCCTTACTCGTGTCTCTTGGGACAAAACAGGATATCGCCTACTTAGGAGATGTGTGGTAGGAGCTGAAAGAGTTGACACTTCAATCTGAACTCATTGTATCAAGAGCAATAAAACTTTTGCCTATCTCTTTTTCCTTAACATAAACTTTTTTCTGAACGTCTATCGATCACTTTGAGAAAATATTGGAAGAAATTTTAGGATCTATTGTGACTGCAGTGTCTCCTTCCTGGAGGTCGGCCTTGTCTTCAGAGTTCTGGATCTGAGAACCAGTTCATCCTTGTGAACTCAGAAAGAGATGGTGAATCTTACTGAGGCAAATACCCTGAGCCTTTGAACATCCAACCTTTATCACTTTGAACTAGTTGATCGATACACTTTTATGAGCCGAAGGACACTGAGTTCTCTTAACCAGTGCTCGTCAGGCACCCTGCCCACCAGTCTGACCTTGCTTTCTTTGGGATAATTGCTTCCAGTTTGTTTCTGGTGGTTAAGTGGCACCATATGGCCTTTGCTACTTTGGAATTGTATCATTTCCATTGCTTTTAGGGAAAGCATTTGCGTAACAGCATCTCCTACTGCTGTCTTTATAGAAGACGGCCACCACTGAGATCTTAATAACGCTAGTGCTGTTATCACGAACACATTACTTATCTTTCATGTAATTCTTGTATTCTCTATGCCCACTATATAAAGTATGGTCTGCTGGTGGGTTTCTGGCTCTATGTAACATGTGTATTCTAGTAAATCCACTATTCTCAGCTCGCTGAACTGTTTTCCTACCATTATTTAAGCCTGGTTATTATTTTTATTTTATTCATTGTTCCATGCTTTCAAGGTTTATTATTTTCTAAAAACAATATTTTTATCAATGGAAAAATTATAAAATATATTCTGGCCATCCTTATTTATATTCTCCTCTATCTTCTCCCAAATAACCCTCACCACCCAACTTTGAGTACTCTCTCTCTCTGTCTATGGTTCTCTTTCTCTCTGTCTCAGTCTCTGCCTCTTTCCCTCTGTTTATCTGTCTGTTAACCTATCCAGTCCAATTTATGTAGCCTAACTACTCTTGGAGGTAGGGCCTGCCCTGGAGTGTAAACAACCCATCAGGGGTCAAATCATTAAAGAACAACTATTCCTCTCTCACCAGCTGTCAAATACATATATAACATCAGCTAGTGATAGAATTTAATGTCTACCGCCCTCTCTCCATGCTAGGATTTTGTCTTGTTTGAGCTTGTACTACTCTTGAGAATACTGTCATAATAGCTATGAGTTCATATATGTAGCTGCATTCTTGTGCATGGTAAATATTGCTTCCTTGAAGCTATCCACTAACTCTACCTCTTACAATCTTTCCACACTCTCTTCCACGAAGGTTGATAGTCTCGTGGGGAGGGTTGTGATATGTACATCCCATTTAAGTCTGAACAGTCCACAGTCACTTACTCTCTGTGGAGCAGTTCTGGGTCTCTACTTCCATCTGTTTTAAGGAACATCCCTGATGAGGGTTGAGAGATGCAGCCATCGGTGGGTATAGAGATAAACAATTATATTGTGGGGATTAACAAGGCAACTCCATGTAGTTAAAAAGGAGGTTTGTTTTGGGGTAACTTACAGCCAATAAAGGGATTGGTTACAGGATCCAAGAGAAGTGAGGTGCAGTCCAGCGGGGTTCTCTGGAGAACTCTGCTCCATCTACCATCCAACATGCAGGATCACAAAGAACCAAGAGGGCTGACAAGTCTGGATCTTGGGTCTTAAGGGCTCCCGTCTCAGTCCTGACCCAGGGGTGGTTCATAGGTAGGTGTGGCAGTTACCAGAAGCATTACTAGGGGTAGTACTTCTAGGTCAAAGCTGGAACAGCTACTCACTACACAATTAGGAGTCAATTTAATACAATGTCTATGAAACAGAGTAATAGCAGTAGGTTTCCCCACAGAATGTATGATCTATCTAGCCATAAGTTCTTGATCTGTTTACGAATGCCAGGTATGGGTTCTGTCTCATGGAGGTAGCCCTTAGATGCAACCAGAAAGTGGTTTGTTACTCACATAACATTGGTGCAACTACTTCACCATTTGGACATATTTTGCCAGGCCAGTCTTTATGATAACTTGTAAGGTTCACAATGGGGTGAGAATCTTTTCTCTCCCAGCAGTGTGTATAACACCTTCCATCATGAAACCTGGATAGTATAAATGAAGCTTTCAGACGAATATTGCTGTTATTTCTCCCTTTTCTATGACTCAAGTATGATATCTCTAGCAATAGGAACTTACTTTCTGGTTCTGGAAATTAAAAAAAAAAGCACTGGAATGTTTGGGGTCTGTATGACCCCACTAGCCAACATCTCAAAAGATGTAATCCTTTCCTGGTACTGGGATTTTTATTTGCTAGCATGTGGTATCTGGTTGGGGTATAGTCTCTCCACTGTAGGGTAACTCCATTTAAATAACTCCATTTAAATGCTCTCTCTCTCTCTCTCTCTCTCTCTTTCTCTCTCTCTCTCTCTTTCTTTAAAGCAAGCTTCCATAGTAGCAATAGTAGCAGGTTTCCATATGGCGATTTTGAAAGGTCTTTAGTGTTAGTTTTAGCCACTCTATTCTCCCCTCTACCCTGCCATTTTAGCTCCACCCATTCACTCCTTCCTAGTCTATTCTTTTGTTGCTTTTGTTGCTGGTCTTTGTTTTTTCAGGACAGGGTTTCTCTGTGTAGCTTTGCGCCTTTCCTGGAACTCACTTGGTAGCCCAGGCTGGCCTCGAACTCACAGAGATCCGCCTGCCTCTGCCTCCCGAGTGCTGGGATTAAAGGAGTGCGCCACCACCGCCCGGCCCTAGTTTATTCTTCCTTTTCTTCCATTATATTACTGCATTCTATGTTCTCTCTTGAGAGAGAGCTCCTCCTCCCCATGTGCCTTACTAGTTTGCTAACCGCTATGAGTGTTTCAAATGAAATACATATATCTAAACACACACACACACACACACACACACACACACACACACGCAAAGCTAGCATCCATATATGAGAAAAAACATGTGATCTTTGTTTTTCTGAGTCTAGGTTACATCATGCAGGGTGATTTTCCTAGTTCCATACATTTACCTGTGAGTTTTAAACTTTTTATTTTTCTTTATGGATGAATATTATTCCAGTATGTAAATGCATCACATATTCATTCATGAGTTGATGGACATATAGGGTGTTTTCATATCCTGACTATTGTGGATAGAGCGGCAATGAACATGTATGAACAAGTATCTCTATCATAAGATACAAAGTACTTTAGGTGTATGTCCAAGAGTGACATAGTTACATCATGTGGTAGATTTATTTTCAGCTCTTTGAAAATGTGTATATAATTTTACAGTGTTCTTTTTCAAGTCATAGAAATAACTATTCTAAAGAAATTTAACTCCTGAGGTTCAGGTAGTAACAACATTGAAATAAGACAAAATTTTATTTACTCAAATAAAAGGCTAAAACTATCAATACATACTAAGTCATATGTATGTACTAATATAAAGCTTTGTGATACATGTTACTTATTAATATTGCTTAAATATAAATAAACATGAAGATCAAAGTGAACAATATGAATGCAACATAAAGTTTTGCACATGTGATTTATTTTATACACTATAGTGGGGGTTTTTTATTTTTTGTTTTTTGTTGCTATTGTTACTGGTCTTTGTTTTTTCAAGACAGGGTTTCTGTGTGTAGCCCTGGCTGTCCTAGAACTCATCTGTAGACCAGGATGGCCGAAACTCACAGAAATCTGCCTGCCTCTGCTTCCTGAGTGCTGGAATTAAAGGTGTGTGCCACCATTGCCCAGATATAGTTTTAAAAGCTAATTGTCATTTTTCCTCATCTTTGAGCTATGGTGTATTATTCCATATGGAAACCTACTTTTAGAAAATAAAAAAAAATATGATTGCCAAAATAGCTTCAGGAATAAATGTGAGACATCCTATATTGTAATTGTTGATATAATTTGTCTAAAGTGTCTTAAATTTGAGCAAAATTAAGCAAGCTTAAATAGGTCTCTCTCTCTCTGTCTCTCTCTCTGTCTCTCTGTCTCTCTGTCTCTGTCTCTGTCTCTCTCTGTCTCTCTCTGTCTCTCTCTGTCTCTCTCTCTCTCTCTCTCTGTGTGTGTGTGTATGTGTGTGTATTACATAACCCTTTTACTTTATCAAAATAACTTTCTCTCCAATGTATTCCAATGTACCGTTGTGATGTTGATTGAAAGTCACTACTTTGTTTGCCAAGGGACATTTGTTATCAAATGTAACACATGCTACTAAGAATTCAGTTGTCAAGGGTAAATAGACACCTATTTTTAAGCCATCGGCAAGTATGGGCATCTTTTGGCATTGACTAAGGTGGACAGCACTCTTGTATAAGTGCATCCATGGTCAGGGACAATTTATTTTTACATTAAAACAGGCTGAAAAGTAGTTTGTTATTGGTTTTGAAAAGTAAAAGGTCATATCCCTTAATGGAAATTGACAATGAATGTTAAATAGGTCAGTTTTAAAGTTGGAGCACGAAGTCACGGTATGTCCTGAGAACTTTCAATCCATTCACGAATGTCAGTAGAAACCTAACAAACAAAATTTACTTCACTTTCTATTGTATGAAATATCGCCATGCCTGTTATTCTCATAAGGGTGCCTTCATTTGTTCCTTGATTTAATGGTTTATGTAGCAACTTGCTTTCACTGAAGATGCCCTATGATTTGATTTTCCAAATGTGGAGGTATTAAAATTTATATTTTCCTGCCACAAAATGTTTTCTTCAAGGTTGTCTGATGTTAAATATAAAATCTGGTACTGGTTATAAACTGAGTTGCTGAGTTTGAGGTTGTTATCACTGGTGTTATACCCAAAACTCTGTGAATTTCACTTTCCTATTGATGGCATTCTAAAGTTAATAATCATACTCAGTTACTCCCTCCCAACACAAGAAGGAGATCACAAGACGTTTCCATCTCTGATGCTTAGGCAGAAGCCAGTCACAGATGGTAAGAGAACATGATGTCCTAAGATTAGAATCAGGGTAATTCAGGTTCTCTCAAATGGAAAGAAATCAGTCCCCATCCTAAGGAACACAGACCAGACCTTCTGGAGAGCATACTAGAGAAGAAAATTGCCTTAACAGTCACTTTGAAAGGAAACTGGCTTAAGTTGACCTTGAAGCAGAGAATGAAGAAAGACTAGGAAGCCATGATGAGAAGGCACAGAGGTGTGTGGCCGTATAAGGAGTCACAGCTCCAAGCCAAGATTCTTCCCTTTGCTGTTGTCATTACCAACACTTTTTTCAATTTTTTTTCATTATTAAGAAATTTTTAATTCATTTTACATACCAACTACAGATTGCCCTCTCATCTCTCCTCTCGTTCACCCCCCCCCCCACCAAGGCCTTCCCCTGCAGCCTATTGCTCATCCCCTCCTTCGAAAAGCTTAGGCCTCCCATGGGGAGTCAGCAAGCCTGGTATATTCAGTTGAGGAAGATCCAAGCTCCTCCCCCTGCATCAAGGCTGTGCAAGGCGTCCCACCACAGGTAATGGGCTCCAAAAAACTATGGTAGATCTTGATGCCACTGCCAGGGGCCTCTTAAACAGACTAAGCTACACAATTGTCTCACTTATGCAGAAGGCCTAGTCCAGTCCCATGCAGGCTCCACAGCTGTTGGTCTAAAGTTTATGAGTTCCCACTAGTTTGGTTCAATTGTCTCTGTAGAATTTCCCCTCACGATCTTGATGCCCCTTGCTCATAGAATCCCTCTTCCCTCTCTTTGACTGGACTCCTGGAACTCGGCCTGGTTCTTGGCTGTGGATCTCTGCATCTCCTTCCATCAGTTACTGGATGAAGGCTCTATGATGACAGTTAGGGTATTCAACAGTCTGATTACTAGGATAGGCCAGCTCAGGCGCAGATAATAAGGGAATAGGATGGTCAAGCTGGAACAGGGACGGAGTGGAAGAGTAATGAAAGAGATATCTTGATAGAAGGAAACATCATGTGGATAGGGAAAAACCTGGTGCTGGGGAAGTTCCCAGGAATCCACAAGGATGACCCCAGCTTAGACTACTTTTCTCAATTATTGATCCATTGGAAGCTGAAAATTTATAGAACTGCACTATAATGTAATGAGTGAAATTACGCTTTGGTAAGCTTTATATAGTACTTGCTATGTGGTATGAATTTCATTAATTCCCAGCAAATTCATGGTATTAATAAAGTACTGGGATAAAGAATGATTACTTCAACTGAACACAAACCATTAAAATTGTGAGTACCCAGGAAGGGAAACCAGGACAGGAGCAGTCTTTCAACTGTGTTCTCTCAATCATCCTAATTTTGATTATATTTTTTCAGTGATTTGCTTTCTATCTTCTGGTCCCTTCCTTAGGCCTCTGACCTTTCCCGTATTTGTAGAAGCCACTGTTTGTCTAGCTCTGACATTATTTGTTGATTTATTCTTTCCTCAATCCTCCATTCTATGCATGGTGTGGTTAAGAGCCAATTTAGAAGATGCAGAGAAAATAAGAGAATTGGACACAACCAAAGACAATATTAAAAGATAAACTGAATGTGCAATGGTCGAATTACTGAGATTTTATTTCTTACATACAAATGAGAGGAAAGGAGGAAAACGAGGTAGAGATTTTCTGTAGTTTTGTTCCTAGAGGAGATAGTACGTGATCTGTGTCTTAAGAAAAGTTGCTAATTTGTTGGAAAGGATGGAAAGACATAAATGGATTGAGAATGGTGAAATGAGACAGAGCAATTTCCAATCCTTTGTGTTTGTGGATACTACAGCTCAAATTTAACAGCCATATAAACATATAGTGTTACGTAAGGGAAACAGCTATACGCTTAGTTGAGGTAGGGATCACACACTAATTCAGAGCTGTTGACACTTAATAGTTTGCAGTGTGCGCACAGGAGTGTATCTAGCTGAGGAAGCTAGAGCGTGAGAGCTAGACAAGCACTATGGGAAGGACAGCCTGGAAGCCAGTGTTTTGGAATGCCAGCCCTAGCTCAGAACTCACTGTAATTCACTGAAGTAGAGAGAATACAAGAGGAGAAAGGCATTGAAGGAGATTATGAGTTTACATTCGATTACATGTTCAATTGCCCGTGACACAAAGGATAGACATCTCTGGCAATATGTACAAGGGATTTAAAATAATGAAGGTAAACAGTATCACCGAGGCTGGGCAGTGGTGGCACACGCCTTTAATCCCAGCACTCGGGAGGCAGGCCGATCTCTGTGAGTTCGAGGCCAGCCTGGTCTACAGAGTGAGTTCCCGAAAAGGCACAAAACTACACAGAGAAACCCTGTCTGGAAAAAAAACAAAACACAACACAACACAAAACAAAACAAAACAAAACAGAAAACCAGTATCATCAAAGCAGAATTAATAAAAGGATACAATTTTAGAACAGAAATGAAATAAACAATTATTAACTTCTCAGTGAAGAGCATTTGTGCTGTGAATACCAAGAACAGTTTGGCAAAAATAATTTGCAGTGATCGTATGACTGATGTCAATGCAAATGAAACCCAAACCCAAACTGCTGCCACCATAGGAGATTTCCCTCATGTGTCTGTATGCTGCCTAGAACCACAAAATAATTCAAGTGAAGTTATTTGAGGCAACTTTATCTTTGGCAGAGATAATGCAATCTTCTTTCATTTTAAATATCCTAGTATCAGACAAGTTCATTGGAAATAAAGGGGAAAAAATCTAACATTCGAATTCTGGCCCTGAATTTGGAGCCACAGTTTTTAATTTAAAGCTGCAGGACATTTGTGCTCTTGTTCTCCTCATGATAACCATCCAAGTGACCTCAGAAGGTTATAGCTCTTGTGCACACTAGTTATTTTTAAATCAAAATGAGTTATAGATTGTGAGGGTCAAATTTAGTCACTGAAATAAATTTGAAAAAAAACAGATATATAAATGTGGGGGAGAATTTTTTAATTTATATGATAATATTAAGATGTTTATTATTAAATTACATTTGACTTTCCTGGTTTTATCACAATTTGAAGGTCATATGGCATAAAGAGAGAGAATATGTATATATAAAGACTTTTACTATGTATATATTAACATGTCTTTAAAGTAAATGAGTAATACATTATTATTATGTAGTGTGTACTACATATGTGTATGTGATAATTTCAATTTTTTATTGTTAATTTGGTCATTTCCTTAAAAAATCATCATACTAGATCTATAAAAGTGTACTGCTTTATTGTGAGAAATGCTGAGGATGTCTGCAAATAACTCACCAACTATTTAAACATATTAGTGATGTATTATTAAAACACCTATAGTCCTAGGTACAGTAGTCAACATACTGTTGATTCAGAACTGCAGACACCTAGTAGTTTGACTCTTTAGCTCTGGAAAGACAAGATATTTAAGTCATATGGTAGATTCATTCTCAGCCTTTTGAGATTTTTCAACTTACTTCCTTAGCGGCTGTACCAGGTTACAATTCCACCAACAGTGAATGAGAGTTCCTTCTTCCCCATATCACATCCAACATTTATTGTCAATTATTTTTCTGATCTTTGGCATTCTGACAGGGGTGAGATGAAATATCAAAGATATCTTGAGTTGCATTTTTTTAATTGCTGGGGATAAACATTTTTTGAGATATTTCTTAGTTGTCTTCTTTCTTTTTCTTCCTCCTCCTCCTCCTCCTCCTCCTCCTCCTCCTCCTCCTCCTCCTCCTCCTCCTCCTCTTCTTCTTCTTCTTCTTCTTCTTCTTCTTCTTCTTCTTCTTCTTCTTCTTCTTCTTCTTCTTCTTCTTCTTCTTCTTCTTCTTCTTCTTCTCCTGAGAACTCCCTGTTGAAGTCCTGGACCATTCTTCAAATGGGTCATTTTTTTTTTTTTTTTGCTTTCAAGCAATTCCTATTGCCCTGATGTTAGTCCTCTGTCAGATTGGCACTGTAAACCTAAGTGCCCACTAGAGGCATGAATACCATGGTTGTAGTCAATAGCTCTCTAACTGGACCTAAAACCCACACAATGAGAGGGAAATCATGCTAAGTACTCAGAGATAATGAAGTCCTGGATATCTGAGCAGAATAGACAACCCATACCTTCTTAAACCAGCATGATTCCTAACAACAATCTAAACATTTGTCCTTAAACCCACAGATCAGTGTACTCTTAATCACTCACCCAGGAAACTTCTCTTTGAAGGAGACAGAGATCATTACAGAAAACCACAGCCAATCAAAATGCAGAGTTTTGGAGCTCAACCCTAATGGGACATCTATAAAACACTTATGCACTGGAGGTCCAGAAAATGTTGTGGAAGAGGGGGTGGAAAGGTAGTAAAAAGCCAGAGAATCAGGGACTTAGCTGTGAGATTGTGTCTCCTAGTAATGTCCGAAGCCACATCTGTATCTTTATTTGCAAATGATATGCCTGTATACATAAATGACCCTTAAACACTCCACCAGGAAACCTTGACAACTGACAAATGCTTTCAGCAAAGTAGCAGGATACAAAACTAATACACAAAAATCTGTAGACTTCCTATATACAAATGACAAATAGACTGAGAAACAATATTTTTCAAAATAGCCCCTTCCCAACAAGAACGTATTTTGGATAACTCTAACAAAGAAGGTAAAAAACTTACATAACAAAATCTTTAAGATACTGAAGAAAGAGATCAAAGCAGACATTGGAAGTGTTCATGGTACTGGAAAATATTCTGTACTCTACCAGAAGAAAACAGTAAACTTGGACCCAGACGAAATCCTTTGATCTGCGATGTTGACCTGCTTGCAAGATATTCTGGTGAAATAGTGGTAGAGAAGTTGTGAGAGTAACCAACCACTAACTGATTGCATTTAATTACCCCTCTCTGAGAAGAAATCTATGCCTGATACTGCTTGAGTGGCCTAGAATCTGAGATTAGATAGGTAACGGATATAGGCAAAAACAAATATTATTGTTCTGCTAAAGGAATACAGCAATAAAATGACTCCTAACAACATTTTGCTATACTTACAAATCAATGTCCTGCTCAGCCATCATCAAATAAGTTTCCTCCTGCAGTAGATGGGAACAGATATAGGGACCCACAACTGGACAAAATGCAGAGAGTGAGAGACCTTAGAAGCCTCACTTCTAAATGGCATGCCTCCATCACATCCGTCCCCTTAGGGCTCAGAGAATTCTGCTGAAGGAGAAGGATGTAGAAAGATTATAAGAGCAAGTCGGGATAAAAATCCAAGGAAATAAGGCCTTCTAGTCACAATAGAGCCTATGCACATAAGAACCTAACAGAGACTGTGAGAGCATACGCAGGCCTGCACAGGTCTAAACCAGATAGGGTCCCACCACCAAGAGGGGCACTAGACATGAGCCGCTAATCCAAAAGTTATCTCCAATTGATAACTGCCCACCCAAATAGTAGTGGAATATGTTGGACATTGAGGAACAGGCCAAACTACACAGGGAAAAGGCCACGATGCTTCACTCCTACACAAAGAACAACGGGTAGTTGGGGAATGCTGAGAATAGGAGAAATAATTTTCCCCAGGGAAGAATACGCAAATTAGTTGTCCATTGCTAAATGGTCATCCCTGAAAACATACATTTAAGTAGCATTATACAGACTGATCAGGATATATTTAGGAGTGTGTGTGTGTGTGTGTGTGTGTGTGTGTGTGTGTGTGTGTGCATGTATACATGCATGTAATATCAATTAATGAATAAAGAGGTCCAACCACAAGTCACACCTGCCAGGTGACCATGTAGGCTGCCTGCAGACCTTTTCCATTCACTCTGTTACCCCAGGTCCAGTTCTCAGGGTCACCCCTAGAGCTGCAACAGACCATCTCCCCTGGCATCCCCTTCCCCAGCATTCAAAACCAGCAAGCATTCCCCATGAATACATCCCAAGTAGGCCAATTAAAGAGGCAACACAAAGCCAACACACTCTCTGAAAATCCGGAGAGGAAACAGAAACCAAGGGAAAAAATACCCACCAAACAAAGACAAACCCAGAAATTGGCACCTAGACCTATAGTCACCCTTAACTCAGATGCCTAGATGCCAGCACAAGAACCAATAGCAGCCGGCACAATATGTCTCCACTAGAGCCCAGCTATCCTACAACAGCAAGCCATGAATATTCCAACATAGCTGAAGCACAAAAGCATGAGGAAAAGACCTTGAAAACAACTATATGAGATGATAGAAGTCCTTAAAGAGGAAATTAGTAAATTCCTTAAAGAAATCCAGGAAAACACAAACAAAAATTGGGGAAAATGAATACATCCCTTGAGCAAAGCCAGGAAAACACAAACAATTGGAGAAAATGACTAAATCCCAGGAAGAAAGCCAAGAAAAAATAAACAGTTGAAGGAAAAAAAAACTGCTCAAGACTTGAAAATGGAAATAGAAGCTGTGGTGGTTTGATAGAAAATGCCCCCCAAAGGGAGTGGCACTGTTAGGAGTTGTGACCTTGTGGAATAGGTGTGGTGTTGTTGGAGGAAGTATGTCACTGTGGAGGTGGACTTTGAGGTCGCCTATTTACTCAAGATACCACTCAATGACACAGTCTATTTCCTGTTGTCTTCTGATCAAGATGTAGCCAGCACTGTGTCTGCCTGCACACTGTCATGCTCCCTACCATCATGATAATGGACTGAACCTCTGAACTGTAACCCAACCAATGAAATGTTTTCCTTTATAAGAATTGCCATGGTCACGGTATCTCTTCACAGCAATAGAAACCCTAGCAAAGAAAGAAGCAATAAAGAAAATACAAACTGAAGGAATTCTGGAAATAAAAAATTTAGGAACATGAGTAAGAACTACAGAGGCAAGTTTCACCAGCAGAATACAAGAGGTGGAAGAGAGAATCTCAGGCATTGAAGATACAAGAGAAGAAATGGATACATCAATCAGAGAAAATGTTAAATCTGAAAAATTCCTGACACAGAATGTTCAGGAAATGTGGGACCTATGAAAACATAAAACCTAAGAATAATAGGACTAGAAGGAGAAAATTCCCAATTCAAAAGCCCAGAAAATATTTTCGACAAAATCATAGAACATTTCCCCAACCTAGAGAATGAGATTCCTATAAAGGTACAAGAAGCATACAGGACACCAAGTAGATGGGACCAGAAAGGAAAGTCACCTCTCCACAAAATCAAAACACTAAACATACAGAAAAAAAGTAAAAAATTTTAAAAGCTTCAAGGGAAAAAGGTCAAGTAACACATAAAGGTAGACCTATTAGAATTACACCTGAATTCTTGATAGAACCTCTAAAAGTCAGAATGACATAGACAGATGTGCTACAGAATCTAAGAGAACACAGATGCCAGCCCAGATTACTATACCCAGTAAAACTTTCAATCGCCATAATAAAGTTAAATTTAAACAATATCTATCTACAAATCCAGTCCTACAGAAGGTGTTAGAAGGAAAAACCCAAATCAAGGAAGTGAACTACATTTATGAAAACACAGGAAGTAAATAATCTCACATTAGCAAAACCAAAAGAAAGGAAGCGCGCGCGCGCGCGCGCGCGCGCGCGCACACACACACACACACACTACCACCACCATCACCAACAGCAATAAAATAATGGGAATTAACAATCATTGGTCATTGATATCTCTCAGTATCAATGGCCTCAATTCCCAATAAAAAGATAGGGACTAGTAGAATGGATGCAAAAACAGGATCCATTCTTGCTGTGGAACAATCATTTTCTACATTTTGAGTATGTATTACTCACATTCATTAATAAAAAGCTGACAGGCCAGTAGCTAGACAGGAAATTAGGTGGGAAAGCCAAATGAGGATGATGGGAAGAAGGAGGGCAGAGTCAGGAGTTTTCAGCCAGACACAGAAGAAGCAGGATAAGAATGTCATACTTAGAAAAGGTACCAAGCCATGTGGCTAAACGTGGATAAGAATTATGGGTTAATTTAAGTATAGGAGCTAGTTAGTAATAAGCCTAAGCTACCAGCCAAGCATTTATAATTAATACAAGCCTCTGAGTGATTATTTGAAAACAGCTGTGGGATGGGGCAGGACAGAGAGAAGCCTCCATTTACACATCCTTTTCCTGCATACAAGAAACAAAGCTCAACATCAAGGATAGATATTATCTCAGAGTAAAGTATTAGGAAAAGATATTAAAAGCAAATGGACCTAAGAAGCAAACTGGTATAGCCATTTTCATATCTTACAACATAGACTTCAAACCAATTTAATATATATCACTCTGGTAAATTTGATCCCAAAGCTGTAAAGTAATGGAGGGCAAAAGTCAGCTTTCTTTACCCTGGTCTGATGTAAGTCAATTTTGCTAAAATATTGTTGTCACCTCATTTTTACTTGTTTGTGGATATGTGACCCATCTCTACATGTTTTAAAATTTGTAAGACTAAGTTGGCTTTGCAATTTTCCATTTCTCTACCTTCATGGAATTATTCCTGCTTGGATTTCCTCATAAGGGGATGATGCCATCTTAGGTTCCAGAGAACTAAAGTCTACCACCAGGACTAATTGTTTGATTTGAACCAATAAATGCAGGTCTTTTCTTTTCCAAATTAGAAGACTTTGTTGTTAATGGGGATATATATATATATATATATATATATATATATATATATAT
>CABHPH010156476.1:0-41266 GCA_902168325.1 Peromyscus nudipes
TGGCAAGTGCTCAAAATCTTCATGTCTATTTACATAGCAACAATGCTCCTTGAATAAAAATGTATTCTAATTATAAGCATTTAAGTACAGACCAAATTGAAATTCCTCAGTAATTTACCATCATATGACATCTTAACCTGGCATAAATTACTGTGCAAATAAGGACCAAAGTTTAAGTTCCAGCTTTATCTTCAGACAGTTGACTTTATTTAGTGATTGTGTCATCAGACTGAGCTACTTATTCCAGCATTAGATCGTCTGTTATCTTTGCCAATGCTATGATTCAAATGTATCCAGTTATAGCATAACATAAGCGACTGATGCATTCTACAGGATCCTGCTTTCCTTTTGTATTGATAAAATTATTTTCAGCTCAAATGCTCATGACCATGTAAAAGTCTATTGTTTTCCCAAGAAGCAAATAATAGTCTCTTCTAATAGTTAGGAACCTTGCAAGTCACAGAAGTCTTATGAATAGATAGAACCTTTCTTAAGGAAGCCTAATTCTGCCTCCCCATTTATACCCCAGCGGCAACTGATAGAAGGTGAATCTCATCAATCAATTAGTAAATCCACAAATAATATTTATTGAATTTTTTCTACATGGTCAGCACTGTAATCACAAAATTAGGAAGTGCAGGTATAAGACATCATTTATTGTCCTTCTATAGTTTTATTTCCTTGTGAAATGCTTAATGGAAAAATCATTCATCCATTAATTTAAAATTACTGAGGACCTGATTTTTTTCCCCAGAACCTAGAAGAGAGACATGTGTTTGAGGAAAGAGAGCCGTCTGTAAGAAATGCGAAAACGTAACCAATCCCTCCACTGTCCCTGCTAAAAGACTTCCTTCCTATTATAAACAGTTATATAATCCTCCTTTAGGTTCTGTTTGAAGAATGGATATTCATACTCTACAACTATAGTAGACATCATAGGGATTGTGTGATATTAATTGTTGTATGCAATAGATGTCTGTTGTTGCGAGTATAACACTGCAAATATCCCTTCACCTTAATAGATTCAAAAAACAATTAATTTCCCTAAATTTGTGAATAGTTTAGTTCTGTAGAGCTGGTCTTGGTGGGGCTTACTCTTAAATCTGTGGCTTGCTTTGGGTTGGTGAGGTCACTCTAATCTTACTATCTGGCCTTGCTCACTCATCTGGACTCTCAGCTGGGATAACTGACTATACTCAGGCTACTGTGTTGCACCATTCAGCAATCTCCCAGGGAATATTGACATATTCTCAAAGCAAAGACACAGGAGTAAACAGAGAATAGGAATGTATAAGAATGCCTGTGTGTTCTTTTCTTTGAATCAACCTTATCATTGTCCTTTTGGGCAAAAGTGGTGAGTTGGCCAATGCTGTGGATATCACTCTGTATCAATAAAGCGCTGATTGGCCGGTAGCCAGACAGGAAGTATAGGCGGGACTAACAGAGAGGAGAATTGAGGGAACAGGAAGGTAGAGGGGAGACTGGCTGGAGCCGCGGCCAGGAGAAGGAAGATGTAAGGTACCGGTAACCCACGAGCCACGTGGCAAAGTAGAGATTATTAGAAATGGGCTAAATATAAGAGTAAGAGCTAGACAATGATAGGCCTGAGCTAATGGCCAAGCAGTTTAAATAATGTAAGCGTCTGTGTGTTTATTTTATAAGTGGGCTCGGAGACTGGCGGGACTTGGGAGCTGGAGACTGGCGGGTGGCGGAGATTTGTCCTGACTGTGGGCACGGCAGGAAAACTCTAGCTACAGGCCAAGCCCCCAAACAAAACACATACTAACAAGTATAAATATAGAAAGACATGAAAGATCCTGTCCACCATCACAATTTTTCATGCTAAAGTAACTAGTCACTGAGAGGTAGGTTCCAAGCTAAAGTAAACAGGTCTCTTATGGCAGAGATTAGGGGGCTTGCACCTAAGTCTGATATAGCAGAAGTTAAGATCACAGCATCACTCATGCATAACTGAATTTCCTGGGAAAATATGCGACAATGAGGATTTGAAAGATCCCTTCCTCCTATATTATAAATATATAGATATTTCCCCAAAGTTCATGTGAACTGTAGTATTAATAATAAAGACATATCTCTGCATCAGCAGCTGCCTGTATTTGATTTATTTTTGAAAATCAATTTTCTGTTATCATGATAGTTAATGAGCTACTATATGCAGAAAGCCCATGTTATTGACATTTTTAAAGTTACATATTGTTCTGAGTTAGATTGTTTTACCCCAAAGTACATATTGAAGTCTTAACCATCCTTACATGACAAAGTGACTTTATGTTAAGACAGGTTAAAAGTGTTATTAGTTAAGATCAATTCATACTGGAGTCAGGTGGATCTTTAATTTTCTGGAACTTGTGTCTTTATAAGAGGGTACATGGAGTGAGAAGACACAGAGACATACTGGTAGAAGTTGATAATGAGGAATGTCAGAAGCAACGATTATAGGGATGCAAGTACAAGCCAAGGGATGTACAATTACAGAGCAACACCAGAAATTATGAAGAAAATATGGAAAAATTCCCTCTGGAGTTCTCCAAATAAACCAAGTTGCTGACAGCTTGGTTTTTGATTTCTGGTTGCCAGAATTATGTAGTAACGTATTTCTGTTGTCTCAAGGCTCTTGGTTTATTGTACTTTCCTGTGGCAGCCTTTAGAAATAATATAGTCAACCAATTCTGAGCCTAAGAAGGGTGCCATTGTAACAAATACAGAAAGAATAAAAGAAATTTGGAACTGCGTAGAGATAAGAATTTTGAATTGCATGATAGAAAAGCCCAGACTACTTTGAATAAACCCTTGGTAGAAATATGGTCACTACAGACATTATTGGGAAGAACTCGCAAAGAAGTTAGAGTTGTCACAGAGAAATTTTCTGTTGCTTTTTATGGTATATGTATTTTATGAAAAGATTTTTTATTAAAATAGGAAGGGTGAAGACATTTCTAATGAGGTCTCAAGCAAAACTCAGGAGCACACTATTGGAAAATGGAAGAAATATAGTGAGTATAAGTAGCAGAGAACTGCGTTTACTGTGTTGGGTCAAGAAATAGAATTTCAAGCAATAAACTTGGATATTTAGCTAAAGCCATTTCTCTTAAAAAATGAATGTTTCAGTCTACTTTCTACTAGCTCCTTATAAAAAATATGATGAGAGAGAAAAATCATGGACTAAACTAGAAATTTATAAAATTTGATGATTTGGAAAATTTCATTTGAGTGATATTTTCATAGCCAAAGGTGCTAATAGCCAAAAGATTGTTGTAGGGTTAATGGGGGTAATTCTAGCAGAAGTCAGGGTTAGTGATGGTGTGATTCAGGAAGTATCTATGGAGTACTGCTGTATGCAATGGTGTGGGCACCCTAGAAGCCCAGAGTTTACACGGGAGAAAGCAATAAGCTTATGGACCAAATTTTTGAGAGTTTTTTGCTAGCCAGAGATACATTGCCAGTCTGAACTGAAAGGGACAGAGAAGGGATGCATTGAAGAAATAGTGAATATAATGGCAGATCCATGGGTGTAGGTGCCAGCTCAAGCCCAAGATGTGGGCTAGCTATTCCAAAGCATCAGGCTGATTTAGAACTGAGAGAGTAGCCAGATGGCAGTGGTGCACACCTTTAATCCCAGCACTCAGGAGGCAGAGCCAGGCGGATCTCTATAAGTTCAAGGCCAGCCTGGTCTATAGAGTGAGATCCAGGATAGACACCAAATAACACAGAGAAACCCTGTCTTGAAAAACAAACAAACAAACAAACAAACAAACAAAAACAGAACTGAAAGAGTAGGACCTCTCTGTGATCTCAGAAGACAAAGCATCCAATTCCTGGTGAAATTTCTCAGGCGGTGGAGCCCAATGGAATTTGCTTTCCTGGCTTACACAATTGTTTTATAAGAAGCCCAGATTCTTGCTCTGAATCTCCTCATTTAGGAAGGGGAGTGCTTATCTCATACACATCCCACATTTACATTTAGAAGCAGACATATTGGTTTCACAGATGAACAGATGGAAAGAGGAATTTTGCCTGAAGATGGACGACATTCAGGATGTGACCTAGCCCTCATCTACACAACTTAGATGATGAGATTTAGCAGGGCTTTTCGGTTGATTGTATTCAGATGAGGTCCAGCGATGATACTGGGGCTTGTATAGAATTTTGAAGATGTTGGGATGGAGTGAGTTTATTTTCCTTGTGAGAGGGAATAGAGTTTTGAGAAGCCAGAGGATAGGTATGTATCTGGCACTTAAAAAGATATATGGAAAGATATATCTAAGATATATCCTAGCCCTCAGCATTGGCGTATGTGGCCTTATTTGGTGTTAGGCTGAGGACAGATGCAATTAGTTGTAAGAAGGTTGTACTGGAACAGGGAATTCTTTAATTCAATATAACCAGTGTTCTAAAATGATCGTCCTGTGTTCTTTACTCCTGTATTGAAGCTCCAACCCCGAATATGACTGAGTTAGGAACTGGGACCTTGAGAAAGTAATTAGGCCGTGAGATGCCATCCTTATCAATAGGATGGGTGTCCTTAAAGAACAACTACTGTAGAGCACACTTGTATTCTCATTCTCATTCTCTCTCTCTCTCTCTCTCTCTCTCTCCCTCCCTCCCTCTCTCCCTCTCTTCTCTCTCTCTCCCTCCCTCCCTTCCTCCCTCCCTCCTCTCTTTCCCTTTAATTTCTCTTATTTTCCAGTTTGTCAATATGGCTGTGGAATTTGGTAGTAGTCTAACTTCACTTAGGGCAGCTCTTCTCAGCATAGTGCCAGTGTTTACCAGGATCTAAAAAATGCTAGACCCAGAGCCACCATTTTACTTTCCCTCTCCCAAGAGTAAAGCTCGAGGTGTGACATAACTTTTAGGAAATTCTCAAAACTTACTCTAAAGACTACCAGAACTCCCCATTACTACCTGGGCATTAGGAGTGCGCCCTTCCCTCCACCCCATCTCGTACCCCCACCCCCTTCAATGATTTCAAGATTTCAAAATGATAAGTTTTATTGTGATTTCTTTTCTTACTTATTTAGCCTAAACACACACACACACACACACACACACACACACACACACACACACATACACACACACACACACCCACACACACACCATACAGTACTGTATTATCTAATCATTTTTTTTGGTAAAGACTCTAGCTGGTTACATCTAAGTATGTATTTTACCTATCAAGCTTGACCCAACTTCTGTCTCCTCTTGTACTCTGCTTAACAGTACATCTCTGTACAAGCAATTTCACTTTTTATCTGATTCCTTTGGCATTTAATATAACTATACCCTGGGATACTTGTAGTTTTTTTTTAACTCTTTGGGGACCCACCACCCTGCTCCCAAATAAACACACGAGACTTATTCTTACTTGTGAATGCCCAGCCATAGCTTAGCTTGTTTCTAGTCAGCTTTTCTAGCTAAAATTATCTCATGTTTCTTTAACTATGTTTTATCTTTGAGCTTTTTACTTTTCTTTACTCTATATATCTTTCTTTCCTTCTTACTCCGTGGCTGGCCCCTGATGTCCTCCTCTCCTTCTCCTTTTCTAGATTCTCTTCTTCTCTTCCCTAGATCTCTCCTCCTGTTTATTCTCTCCACATGTCAGCCCTGCTTATCCTTTCTCCTGCGTAGCTATTGGCTATTCTGCTCTTTATTAGACCATCAGGTATTTTAGATAGGCAAAGTAACACAGTTTCACAGAGTTAAACAAATGCAACTTAAAAGAATGCAACACTCTGTAAAACAGGCTGGCCTTGAACTCACAGAGATCTGCCTGCAAGCAGTTGCAGAGATCCATGGCCAGGCGCCAGACTGAGTGAGCTTCAGGAATCCAATCAATGAGAGAGAGGAGTATAGCACAAATCTTAAAAGGTCTTATTAATAAAAACAAACCCAGGGCCAGGTATTGGGGTGAATACTGGAAGATCAGAGAAGCAGAACAAGCCAGTCACCTCACCTCACGAATTCCTGTTTCCTCAGACTGGAAGCCTCTGTGTCCTTAGCCAGAATGGATCTCAGCTGAACTGCTTCTCGAAAGCCTAAAAGTTTAACCTGCCTAGTTCCTGGTTTTCATGCCTTATCTACCTTTCTTCTTTCTGCCATCACTTCCTGGGATTAAAGGAGTGAGTCACCATGCCTGGCTGTTTCCAGTGTGGCTTTAAACTCACAGAGATCCAGATGGATCTCTGCCTTTGGAATGCTAGGACTAAAGGTGTGTGTGCCACCATTTTCTGGCCTCTGTATCTAGTGGCTGATCTGTTCTCTGACCCCAGATAAGTTTATTAGTATGCACAATATATTTGTGGACATAATATATCACCACAGAGGGGGAATACTATAATCAAAGGACATCGAGATTATGATGGGAAAACATACAGAAACGACCAGCCACACTAGTGGAAACCCATGAACTGTGGACTAATAGCTATGGAGGCCACATAGGACTAGACTAGGCCCTCTGAATACCAGAGACAGTTGCTTAGCTTGAACTATTTGGGGGGCTCCAGGCAGGGGAATTGGGATCCATCCCTGCTGCATGAGCGGCTTTTTGGAGCCCAGTGCCTAAGGTGTGACACCTTGTACAGCCTTGGTGCAGGGGGGAGAGGCTTGGACCTGCCTCGACTGAATGTATCAGGCTCTGCTGATGCACCATGGGAGACCTTGAATGGGGGGAGGTGGGAAGGGGGGGGTGGGTGGTAGGGGGAAGGCTGGGTGGCAGGAAGAGGGAAGGGGGAATCTGGTTGGTATGTAAAATGAATAGAAAATTTCTTAATAATAAAAATTTTTTTAAAAAAGAATGCAACACATCTTTGCATCATTAAACAAATATTCCATAGCATAAATGTATGTAACATATTCAACTAATATTCCACACGAAATACCTGCCTTGTTCTCTAGTTATTAGGAAAGTTTAGAGTTCTTATTTAATCTCCAAAGCCTTTCGCTTCTAATTTTTGTTGTTGTTGGTGGTGTTTTTAACAAACTCAGACTACTTAGCACATTGTAGAGAGTATACTGCTGCTGTTAACCGGCTGGTTAACTGGAGTAACTGATTCTCAACTCTTTCAATAGAGATACATTTGTCATAAATACATGGAAAAAATTCTCTGTGGATTTATTGAGGGTAGAGTTCTGTGGGGTGAAGAATGTAAAAGAGAGGAAATGTATAACACAGACCTATGAGAGCAGCTGGGTCTATGAGCCCAGTGCTTTCCATTTCAGTGGTCTGTCTACCAAAGAATAGCTTCCACTCAAATCACATACTGATCTTTGAAAGAAAGAGAAAAAGCCATGATCTAACATACTGGGGGAATAGCAGAGGAGATATTTACAAGTATGAATTCATTGTTTCAGTTGAAAGTCTGGATTCACTAGAAGCTGGGGCAGTGATGGTCTTCAGTGATTAAGGCATCTTGTGAATCTCTGCTCCAGGAGGGGCCCCTGAGATGGCAGGAAGGCATGAAGGAGAGTAGAGGTTCACCAACAGGAACATAGAAAGAGCCAAAATGTTGAATGAGAAGATGTGGAACAAAATATTTTGCCAAAGTCTTCAAGCTAACCCATGGTGGGAGAAATGAGGTATCCACAATAAAGACCACAATTACCTCATTGTGGTTTCCTGTAGTTTTGATATGTAAACAAACATATCTGGATCCCTGTTTCATTTGTTTTTACATTACAGAAAATAAACTCTCTCGTGTGAGTGCTTATGTGTGTGTGTGTGTGTGTGTGTGTGTGTGTGTGTGTGTGTGTGTGTGTGAATTTACATGGGACTCAGGAACTTTCAAAGAAGCAATTAAAGACATTTTCAGCTTTGAGTCACTCCTTTGCAATATTTTAGTTTTAAATCAGACACTTGAGTACAGTATAAAAATAGTAAGCCAATTTCCTAACTGAAAATATAATTTAAAGGCTAAATATCCTCAAATTATATTAAGGATAGATCAGGATTAGCTTCATCTTGTAAATTTTGAAAAGTGCTTACAAATTATGAAGATATTTTGATTTGATGTCATTAAATGATTTTTTAAAGGTACTTTAAAAGGTAGGCAAAGTATTTTTATACCAATATGAGACTTAATGTTAGAAAAAAGATATTCGGTGTTAATATTTTTCTTCATGTTTACATATGGAAGGGAAAGTAGATCTTTGAAACAGCAGGCAACTTCTGAATTAATAACACTACTCCCAAGGAAATCATATAGTCATTTCAGGTGTGGATTGATCAGAAATAACTCAAAGAACTTTGGACTCTGAAATTGAAGGACTCTGACCTAAGGGGATTATAAAGTTTGTGCAGATCTCCTTGAAATATGGAAAGTTTAGTTTGAACCAAAACTATGGGAAGCAAGACAACAACAACAACAACAACAACAACAAAACTTTCTGATTTGTATAGACCAAGTTAATGAGACTCCATCAATCCTTGGACTAACAACAATGGAGAATAAGTGGTCTTTTGGCATCATTCATTTTATCCTGTCGATGTTCTGTTCCTGTAACTACCATTTTTGGTGTAGTACAGCAAGCAACTGGAAAAACCGTTGAATGCTTTTATTCTTCTCTTATACTTTTCAACCATCAGCCAAGAGAGACAAAATAAGTTTTATTTCACGATCTATACTTTAAAAAAAAATCTCTTCAGTGATACCAGTTTCAAAATATTGTGTTGGAAGTCACTAAGAAAATTAGTGCATCTTGCTTTAGAAATTATAAAACATGATGTGAGTGTTTAATAAGCCCTGAGCTGATGTTGAACTGCTGATGCTAAACAGACATGCCATTTCCCTGGTGAGGAAGGCAGGCAGCTCATAGAGAGAATCCCTCCTGGCTATTTTGTAAGCCTGATACAATTCTCTCTGCTTTCTTGACATTTGCTTTTGACACCCCAACCAGTTTCCCGTCTTGTTTAGGATCCCCGTGGAGTCAATCTACAGGCAGAAGGAAGGGAAAAAGGAATTTGGTTGTTAGGCTCTGGCCGATAAAGATGACCTACATTCCTACTTTCAATTGTTAGGTCTATAAACCTGGGGCGGGTCTGGGGAGGTCCTTGTGGAGACACAGAACTTGTCTTCAAGAGAGGAATTTGCAAGAGGCATTGGAAATAGGTTCTTTC
This sequence comes from Peromyscus nudipes, assembly GCA_902168325.1. NCBI lineage: Eukaryota > Metazoa > Chordata > Mammalia > Rodentia > Cricetidae > Peromyscus > Peromyscus nudipes. The sequence continues at coordinate 9,134 of CABHPH010156476.1, forward strand.
AGTGAAAGAAGTCAGGAGGGAGGGAAGGAGGAGAGACGAGAGAGAGAGAGAGAGAGAGAGAGAGAGAGAGAGAGAGAGAGAGAGAGAGAGAGAGAGAGAACACTTTAGAAAGAAAGCTTAAACTCCCTTCTGTGCACTTAGATTCTCAAGTCTGGAGGAAAACAAGGCAGTGGGAGCGTATGGCCACTTGTTACAGCACTTGGCATTAATTAAACCCATTTTAAATAAAGAGGGCATTAGGATATTTTTTCTATTGCATGTAATATTTACATTAATTATGCCAAATGCTTTTTTTTTTGTAAGCTAAGTCATCTGTACTTTTACTATAATTCCTTCCTTTTGGAGACTAACAGGATAAGTTCACAGAGGATTCGAGCACAGCTTTTCTTTGTGCATGTAAAATTATAATGCCCCGCTGGAGAGGCAGGCTTCCTTTCCACATCACATACTGCTCCTGTGTCTTTTTCCCCTGTGGAATCGTTAACGAGGGAGCTTCTTTGGCAGCACTGGGGATAAGGAGTGATCTGTTCTGTTCTCACAGCTTGTGGCCTAGAATGCTTTTCTTGGGGATAAAACTCTGACCAAAGGCTGGTTCCTTTCTCCCATTGGTCTCCTGGATCTGCTGGTTTCCAAAGCTAGCAATTATGAGTCTAGTATACAAGATGATAATGACTGTCCTTCTCAGAAGTCATGCTTGCTCATGTTCCCTTTCCCACCCAGGCACAATTATCTCTTTCAGGTACTTACATCTGCCTGGTTCCTTCTCCCCAGGGGTTCTTTGCCCTGGGATCTAGAAGACTATTCCCTGTGCTCTTTGGTCTTCCCACAGTTCCATGGGCCTTTAATTATACATTTGTGGATGCTATCACTTGATCAACTGTTCCTCCTGTTAGAATATGAATCTCTGAGGAATGTATGTCTGTTTTGGTCCCCTGGCATATATCAGGGTCTCTCGTTGATCTCAGACAGCCTGGCATAGGAAGACAAATGAGCATGTTTGGAATAAATGGATTGAAGTAAATAAATAAAAGAGTGAACTATTTTCTCTGCTTTTCACTATTTTTTTGTCTCATTAATTGGCTTATTGACAATGGGTGGCCAGCCTAGCATGTTAGGGCTGTCAGGGCCTTGGCTTTGACCCTGACAACTCCAGCAACACCCTATTTATCTGTTAGTCTTCACCCCAATAGCTGAATTCAACAACTAACACAGGAAAATTGTAGCTGAAAGAATTTTGTCCCAAGAGCAGAATGTAGCAATGTGGAACAGAGCTGGGTGGGTTTAGAAGTGAGAGACAATATAGCCTAATAAGTATCACAGGAGGCTAGAGAGGGAAGGAAGCCTCTTCTTAAAATCAGCTCCCAAGGAAAAAATGCAGATTCTGGTAGAACATATGCCACATAGTAACCTTTATTTAAATGATAATTTGGTGCAATATGAATTTCTATATTGGATGTTTGAAATAGAATGCCCTATTTTTTTCCAAATCAAAGTGTTTATTGAAGTAGAACATCCCGATATGCACACCAATCACAATTATACAAATATTTAGACTTTGACAGCATGAAAATGCCCATGTATCCTGCGTCTAGATCAAGAAAGAGAACATTATCTGAGTCATAGGTTCCCCCTTATCAGGTAACCATTGTCATGATTTCTAACATTATAGGCGATGACTTCTGCATGCCTTTTGGCTCACATGAGCTGATTAAACACTGATGACTCTTTCATATCTGGCTTATTTCACTTAGCATCATGTAGCTATAAACCACTCATTGTCATGTAAGTTTTACTTATTTAAAAGGATATGACTTTGTATCTATTCCACTATACATAACCTCTAGTTTGGAACTAATTCAAATGAAGTTGAACATTTTTTTTTTTTGCTTTTGATTTTTTTTTAACTCTTAACTAGACAGAAAGTACGTACATCATTTCTAAAGTTTAGAGCTTAGAGTCAGCACCCACAACAGCCCTTCCACAGCTCCTTCAGAGAAACCCCTCTCCCCGATTCCACTCTCACCCTGCACGGTCCCTTCCCCCAGATGCAGAGCCCCTGACATCCCAGGCTGCTCTGCTAGCTGCCTTTGGAGGTAGGGTCTTTCTTTCTCCCCAATCTGCCTCAGACTCTTAGCAGCTTTCACAGGTCATGCATTTTCTGGGGAGGAATTTGTCCCTTCTATTTCTTCAGATGTTGGTGTGGGTTTATCCATTGCCTGAGTTTTCATGGGTATGTTTACCTTCTTTAGGTTGGATTTTTCCTTCTAGTGCTTTCTGTAGGGCTGGGTTTGTGGATAGGTATTGATTAAATGCCCTATTTGATGATTATTTGGGAAACAGTTTCTTACTCTTTGGGCAGCCATAATTATTAAATTACCTCATGTTGAAATAGCCAGGGAAAGAGAAGCTTCGGATGTTTAAAAGAAAGTAAGTTTTTCATGCAATCCAAACAGAGGAGTGGTAGCAGATAATTTCAGGATAAGAACCAGTGTTTAAACTGGAGAATAACCATCTAAAACTTAATGTTAAAACTGTGTGAGTGTTAAATAGCATAATACATTATTTTATTGGTTATCTATCATGGTGCTAAATACTCTATTGACTATTGAGAAGTGATAAGATAAGGAGAAGAGAAAAATCAACATCTTTTGCTTTGTTACTCAATCATTCCAAGACTTCTTGGATAGTCTGTTCTTATTTATTTATTTACTTCTTTGTCCATTTGCTTATCTACTTATTATTTTCCCTTATATTAAGAATAAATTCTTTTCTTATGCAATATATCCTGATTACAGTTTCCCCTCTCTCTACTCCACCCATTTCCTCCCCACTTCCCCTCTCATCTGGACCACTCCCTTTCAATCTCTTATTGGAAAAGAACAGGCTTCCAAGAGATAACAGCAAAACATAACAAAATAAAATATGGTAAGATAAAACCCAAACCATCACATTGAACAAGGCAAACTAACAGAAGGAAAAGAGTCCAAGAAAAGGCATAAAAATCGAGGATCCATTTATTCACACACTCAGGATTTCCATAAAAATACTAAACTGAAAGCTATAATATAAATGCAGATCCATTCTAGCCCCGTGATTGCTGCTTCAGTCTTTGTGAGTTCATATGAACTTTGCTCAGTTGATTTAGAGGGTCTTGTTCTCCTGGTGTTCTCCATGCCTTCTGGCTCTTACACTCTTTCTGCTTCCTCTTTTTCAGGGATCCCTGAGTTCTGAGAGGAGGAGTCTGATGGAGACATCCCATTTAGAGCTGTATGTTCCAAGGTATCTCTCACTCTCTGCATAATATCCGGTGGTGGGACTCTATTTATTCTCATCTGCTCCAGGAGGAAGCTTCTCTGATAATGGTTAGCCTGTTTCTTATCCCATCTTTCCTTCTACCATGAACACACATGTGTGTGCACCTCACACAAGTGTACACACACACACACATTCACACTCATATTATACTCACCACCTTTTCCTGCCCTGTTCTGCGTTCTAGGAGGGAGATACTTGGGAATTTTAGGTTCCCATATGTCCCATGGTAGAACTTAATCTTCAATGCAGAAATGTAAAGGTGGGGCATTTGGTAAGCTATTGGGTCACTGGTGGCACCAGTGTCCTTATAAAAGAGGTGCAAGGGATCTTACTACCCATATATCATGTGAGGAGCTCATATGCACACTTATGCTGAAGTCCACATGGGGAAGTCAGAGACAACCTGCAGAGACAGTTTCCTCCTTCAGCACTGTGTGTTTCTAGGATCAAACTCAGATTAATAGGCTTGTTGGGAAATGCCTTTACACTCTGAACTGTCCTGTTGGTCCTTTGATTCACTTTAATGGAGCGACCAAGGGGTGTCTCTTTATAAAAGGGAATATGTAAGTAAAAATTTGAAGTAAAAAGAAGTTAAATAACAGCCTGCACCTGAGACAACAAACACATGGTTTGTGTATTCAAATTATACTACAAGCTGTGATAGTCTAAACAGTATTGTATAGTACTGACATAAAAACATGGGCATCTAGGCAGGTAAAACAGAAGAGAAAACCAAGAATAAAGCTGCCCAGTGACGGCCATTATTGTAAAGGTTCCAAAATCATGCACTGGAAAAAAAAAAGACAGACTCTATAAAAAATGGTCCCAGGAAAACTGAACAGCCACACATAGAACACTGAGACTAGATCCTTACCTCTTATTCTGCATTAAAATCCATTTAAAATTGATTGAAGACATTACTGTAAGACTTGAGCCTTTGGAACTGTTGGAAGAAAACATTAAAAAAGATTTTTAAGATGTAGGGACAGATAATAAATGTCTGAATGTCTCAAATAGCTCAGGAAATCGGCTCAAGATTGTGAAAAATGGATTAATTAAATTAAAAAGATTCTACAGAACAAAGGAAACAACTACTAAGTAAAGAGATGACCCACAAAAAGGGAGAAAATATTGTCACTTATTTATCTCACAGGATTAATATCCAGAATATATAAAGAACTGGAAAAAGTAATCATAAAAAGAATAATCCAATGAAGTAACAGGCAAAAAAATTAAACAAACCATTTTTAAACATCAAAGTATAAATGGTGAATAAGTATATGAAGAAAAAAAGATGTTCAACTTTCTTAGCCAATAGGGAAATGCAAACCCAACTACTTGATACTCAATTTCATCCTGTTAGGAGTAATATCATAAAGAAAAAAAAAGAAATGAAGAGGAATCTTTATTGACTCCTGATGGGAACCTGAACTGCTGCAGCCACTGTGGAAATCAGTATGGAGATTCCTAAAAAAAAATAAAAAAAATAAAAATAAAAAAGATGGGGCTGGAGAGATGGTCCAGTTGTAAGAGCACTTGTAGCTTTTACAGAGGACTCAGGGTCAGATCCCAGTACCCACAGGGCAGCTTACAACCATGTGTAACTCCAGTTCCAAGGAATCTGATGAAGGAATTGCACAAAGATAAGAGTAGAAAGTATAAAAAGAAGAGAAAAATAGAAAGACTAAGAAAGCTGACAGGGAGGCTATAATGAAATATTAAATTGTATTTAATACCAGCCAATTATAGCAGGGACTAGGGGGGGTTTGAAGGTAAACAGTCAGAATGAATAATTTTTTTTCATGAATGAGTTTGCCACAAAGAACCACAAAATACTTCTCCAAATATCACTCTTCTTGAGGCTAAATGGTAAAACCATGAGCTTGTTTGATCAACAAAATATTTAAATACCTAGTCTAGATCATACTTCACAGGATGGTTCTGAATATATATAAACTGGTTATGAAAGAGATCCACTTGCCTTTTTCAATGTCTTAGTCTGTGATAGAAGTGGAAACAGAAACAGAACAAGAGATAGCTTAACCCATTGTTACTCATTTTCACTTTATGGTCACCCTTCATGTCTCAAGGAAAATTCAGCTTTGGTGGTCTGTGCTCTGACATCTATTTTTCTCCACTTGATGATTCTGTCTTAATGTGATGATGTGGTGTGGAAATCGCTACCCATGTGAAAATATATCTAAATGTATTACATGAAATTTCACAGGGAATACGGACGGTAGCTCCAAAAGGGTCATTAAAAGTAGTAAGTCTAGAATGGGTCTTCTGAAACACAGACACAATTCAATGTCACATCATTGTTTTCCTGTGAATTAGACAGCATTCATTTTACGTCATCTAATCTCTAAAAAAGTTCTTCTCAAATGGTTTTGGAATTTCTTAAGTATAGCTCATACATGTCTTGTGAAAAAGTCCTCTGGCTGGGTCATAACATCAGACAACCAGGTATTTTCTCTTCTCCTCTGGTCTTACCTTGGAGCTCAAAATGGTCACTGTTGCTGGTGCTGATGCTCCTGAAAGAATCCTTTGCCTTTGCCTGTGATGGCTGCATGGAATCTACCTCAGCACCTGATGCCTGTACAGAGTACTACCTCTAGTGCTGGAATTAAAGGAATGCATCACCACTGTCTGTCTCATATAGATTTAATTAATAACTAAAATAACACAGAGACAGAGGAGGAAGTACAACAGAGTTTTTCTAAGATTATCAATTATTGCTTCAATTTCATGGTAGAGATTTCATACTATCTACAAATACCTAGATTTAAGACTGTGCTAACCAAGAGCAAATTGGAATCTTTATGTCATTCTCTGTATCTCTGTATATTCAGCATATATATATATATATATATATATATATATATATATATATTTGTACAGATTCTTTGAATGAGGACATTGACACATGCTCTTTGTGCTGTTCAGATAGGTAGGTTTCAATGAATTTTACATTTGCTTTTTTTGCATCATGTTTTTGCTTTGCCAAGAACCTTGGACTTGGCTATCTCCTGAAGTTGTTGAGCTCAAGGTGACTACTAACTCTCATAGTACTACCAGTCCTAGGCCTTCCAAGTTTGCGGGTAAAATCTGAACCAGCCAGTCAGAATGAGAGCCCAGGTACACATGCTGGTTGCTCTGCTAGAGGTAGGAAAGTGATATAATTCTATTTCAATTAAAAAACATATATAAAAAGAATAAATTATTTTAAAAAGAAAAAGAATTAGACATCATAGGTGGAATGCTGCTATATTTCTTGCAGACTGAAATCATCTAATTTGGTATGGTACTTATTTTTGTCTCCAATAAAAATCAGTCTATTAGTTGGAAGAACTGTACAATTTGTTGTGGAACTCTCTCCTCCAAGCATTAGGTGGAGACCCTCTGTGAATCAGGCATGTTGATGTTCCTTTACAGAAGGGGTTGGGTGGTGAGGATGGTCATTACATATCCACCTGACTTTATTCACCCCTTCCCTCCTACAGACTCAGTTTCCCAGCTATATGCAATTCTGTCCTCAGACATGTTTTTGGTGGATGGTGGTAGAGTACATATGGGGTGAGAGGTAGCTAAGGGGAGACTCCATGAATGTGGTTGTGGGGAAGTTGTTACCTAGGCTGGAGTGAGAATTTTCAGGGATGTGGCTTTTTAAGGGTCACCCAAAATGCTTAGAAGTAACCACTCACCAGTGTTCCTGTAAGTCAGCTAAATAAGTTCATTGATTCACCAAGCTAGACCAGTGTTCCTCATCTGTCCCACCACAATGGGACAGAACTGGTCCCATCAGAAAGGAAGGCAGAACTGGTCATAGAACTAGATAGGAACAAAGCTTCCCTGTATTGAGGGCATAAATCACAGGTGTGGACTATGTATTGATAATGCATCAATTTATTTCCTAGTAAATAAGAGTGCTTGGAGGTAATGGGGTGCTTTTTGTCTTGAGAGCATTTCATAGACATGGACTAATTTATCATTATTTCCAAGCCAATTAATTTTCACCACCTTGGGTAGGAATTATAATTATGCCAAGACTGGCAGATGGGAAAAAAGGAAGCTAGGGAGAGGCTCCAAAGAGAATTGTAAATTTGATAGTCTTGAGTTAAGTGGATATTTACTGTTCAATTTCTATAACATAACACAACACTGTAGAGGATTAGTTTTTCATTACAAAGACTGTTGCACCATTGGTGTTCTCACACTCATCTACTCCCTTCTCTCATTCCTTTCTTCGATTCATCCTCTTAACGAAGAGTTTTGAGAATTGGGGTGGATACTGAAAATACAAGCCTGGGTATGATACATTAGTAGTTCTTAAGAAGCTTGTGGTTACTTAAAGAAATAAGCATGCAAGCAAATAATGGCAAAATGGCTTTATATAGATTGTTGGAGAAGAGAGAAGCAAGCTTTCAAGTTGAGCTGGTGTGAGAAAGGCAGATTTTTAAATCATAAGCACTGTAGACTGAGAGAAAGGTAGACAGTTTATAATACAATCATCAATCATGCAAATCCAGAAGTCAGCCTAGGATAGCAAGTGAGCTTATTGAGCACAGAACATTTGTATGTATGTTTGTTTGGTCTTTGGATGTTCTAATATCTTTTTATATGATAAAATAAAGTACAATAAGATAGAAAAAAGTAACACATTGGAATTAAACAAAACAAACAGAAGGGAAAGAGCCCAAGATAAGGCACAAGAATCAGAGACCCACTTGTTGACACACTCAGGAATCCCATAAAAATACTAACCGGGAAGCCACAATATAAAGACCTGGGGCAGGCCCTTACAGGCCCTGTGCATTCTGCCTCAGTCTCCAAGTTCGTATGAGCTTTGATCATGTTGATTTAGAGGGCTCTGTTTTCTTGGTGTCCTCCATCCCCTCTGGCTCTTATACCCTTTCTGCCTCCACTTCTGCAGGGTTCCCTGAGTACTGAGGGGAGGGATTTGATGGAGACCTCCCATTTAGTGTTCCAAGGTCTCCCACTCTCTGCATAATGGCTGACATAGGTCTCTGTATTTGTTTCCATCTGCTGCAGGAGGATGATTCTCTTGATGGTGGCAGAGAAGTCACTAATCTGTGAGTATGGCAGTATGTCATTAAGAGTCACTTTATTGCTATATTTTTTGTTTGTTTTAAGAACAGTAGTATTTTTATTACCCAAGGCCCCTCACATTGTCCCCCGACTCCTGTGAACAAATACTGTGTGTGAGTTCATCTGTATGTTATATGTATTCATTGTTTTAAGTTTATCAGGTGCATGATCTTGTCACATCTACAGATTGTTTGGCAAGCTTTGTGGTTCATAATTTTATATTCTAAATTACTTTGGGTTGGGTTCTAGCACAGCAGATTTTGCATTCTTAGGGGTTCATTAAAACTAGGCTAGCAAATCTCAGCAGAGGTCCAGTGTTTTCTGCATGTCTGTGTGTGGACCTCCTCTGGATCAGAGTAGTTTTGAAAATGAACTATGAGAACTTATATATATATATATATATATGTATTCGTGTGTTTATATATATACATATATATACTTTTATTTTATAATTAACTTAATTTCACGTATCAGCCATGGATTCCCCATCCTCCCTCCTCCCCCCCCCCAGCCCTCCCCCCAATCCACCCCCCATTCCCACCTCCTCCAAGGTAAGGTCTCCCATGGGGAGTCAGCCCAGCCTGGTAGACTCAGCCAAGGCAGGTCCAGTCCCCTCCTCCCTACATCCAGGCTGAGCAAAGTGTCCCTGCATAGGCCCCAGGCTCCAAAAAGCCAGCCCATGCACCAAGGACAGGTCCTGGCTTCACTGCCTGGAGGCCTCCCAAACAGTTCAAGCTAATCAAATGTCCCACTTATCCAGAGGGCCAGGTTCAGTTCCATGGGGGCTCCTCAGCCATTGGTTCACAGTTCATGTGTTTCCACTAGTTTGGCTTTTGGCCCTGTGCTTTTTCCAATCATAGTTTCAATATCTCTTGCTCATACAATCCCTCCTCTCTCTCGCAACTGGGAGAGAACTTATTTCTTACACTGCTAAGTTGAAAGCAATAAAAACTTCCTGGGTAAGTGTTTACTTTCTCTCACCAATGGAACAGGACTGATATTTCACAGAGAAGCATTATGGCAAAGACCTTCAGAAACAGAAGAAAACGTGTTTGAAGATTTTAGGTTGAAGAAAAAGGACAAGAACTCTTGGAGACACTGAAAGTTCCCTGGGGATGTAATGGAGGTTGAAGGTGCTGGAGAGATATAAAGTTGGGAAGGACATAGAAAAAAGCTCATGGTAGCGTGGGCTTAAAACTGAGCTGGAACATCATCAGGGTTCTTGTTTAGATCATCTCTGGGAAATTAATGCTCAGGTGTGGAGATGATGGATGCTTTGGAGTCTATGTTGGAAGCAGCCTCTCCTGGTGCAGATAATCTTTGGCCTTGTTTTGAGAAACTGACGTCAGGGAGAGTAAACTGTTAAAGGGTTATCTGTAGGGAGATCCAATAATCAGATTTATATTTTAAGGCTAGTGATGTGGTCTAATAGTAGAGTGATTGTCTAGCATATACGGGCCCTGGATTTGGCCTCTAGTATTGAAAAAAAGTTTAGAGTTTGAAAATAACTCCAATATAATTGTGGAGGATGGATTTGGAGCTGGGACAAAAAAAGGGGAGTGAAGACTGAAGTCTATAACTTTTTTTTTCAGGAAAAAATTTTTTGAGATAGAGAGTTTTGATATTGGCTTAATGAGAGAGAACGTAATGGGTAGAGCTTAGGATTACTCCATAGCTTTTCATCTGGAAGATAAAGCAATTTTGAAAGAGGAGACCATCCCCAACTCCCACTTAGTGTCTCTAGAGAAATGATATTCATTGTTCACGACTTAGAAGAATGTATGATTTGCTCACAGCAGAGTTAGTGCCTCACAATGAGCTAAAGTTGCACTGTGGGGTGAGAAGGGTAAGATTTTGTTGTGTTGCAGAGACCATAGCCAGTGAAGCATCTGGTTGGCTGGTAAGACACAGAAATAATGCCTACAATCATTATAATAAACAATGGAGAAAAGCTTGACTGTTGGAAATGTTTCAAAAGAAGAATTGATAAGATTTTTGTGACCACTTAGGGAGGATCAATGAGGGAGATGAAAGATGAAATTAATATTAAAGTAAAATTGGGAGGAAAGTCGCATTGATTTCGCACTGCTATAATTGGTAAGGAGGACAAGTCAAAAGATGGGGATACGGTAAGATTACTTATGAACACAATGACATGGAGGTGACAGTCAGGTGTTCCTACAAGAGAATGAAGATTCAGTGGGTCCTTGAAACTACTGCAGTAGAACTTGGGTGAGAGACCTGCACATACTCTGAGCTGGTCCAGCCCTTACTCTTGCTGCTTCAGAACGAGTAACAGCCTTAATCTTAGTTACTACAGCGACCGGTTAGTAATCGGTTTATCAGAGGGCATTGCTCCATCCGATACTGTAAATTCTGCTTCCTCCGATCTGTTTCTTATTGCTGAAGTAAAAGAAAAGTGCAGAATGTTAATCAAGAGTGTAAAAATTTTGAAGGCGAATCATTTCTTTTACAGAGAAGAACTGTAACTCAAAGTTCTTATTTTTCTTTCGAATCCCATTAGCAGCAGCAACTGAATAACCATCTCCATAAAGATCTGTGAGTTTAGGTGAGAAGTACAGGGTAAAATGTTGTCTCAAACCAACAGGGATAGTCTTTAGATAATTTCCTGTTTCTCCTCTTTCAAGTTAAAAAAATGGCTAGAGAGAATTATCTATGCAGAAGTCCTTTGGAGTATATAAGAATGTATATATATATACATATATATATGTATTATAGAAGAATGAAAATATAGTTTTGACCTCTTCTAATTTAGTTTTAACTCATGCTTTCTCTAATACCAAGTTGAAAGTTCTATCCTACATAGATTGAAAATGATTAAGGTATACTGCCAGGTTCTCCTGAGTGCTAATGAAACTTAAGGACAACAGTTATAGGAAAGGCTATTTTATTGTTACCTTGCATTTTATTTATGTCTTTTCCAAGAGGAATCTTAGTCCACTCTCATACTAGTGAAACATTTACAGTGCAAAGACACATTGGTACTTTAGGTTTTCTAGTGATAAAATCTTCTCCAGTGAATTCCAATTACTCTTCGCAGACTATTTTGAGAGAAATGTAAATCTGTTTCATGATGTCTGTTTCAAAAGTAGTTTTTACCAATTTATTTCAGTCCAAATTAGGGCTTTTGGACTTGGAAGCTCTGTGGTGCCGTAGCTTCAGTATTTCACACAGCTGACCAGTGAAGTGTCAATTGGCCCAGTCAATTAAAATAAATTACTGCCGCTTTCTGTCAGGAGTTTGTATGAGTCAGCTATGAAAGAGCTTTCTACTGCCCAGGCAATTGCCAACTGCTTATTCTCTACTGACATTTTGACCTGACACCACAATGGGAGTTCTATCTTCTGATCAGGACTATGGTTCCCTATCTATCTATCTATCTATCTATCTATCTATCTATCTATCTATCTATCTATCTGTCTGTCTGTCTCTATATATTGGTTGTGTCCAGATCTTATTTCCCCTTTGTGTAGTAAAGTGATGTTGCTAAGGCTAGCGTTTAAATGAACTTGCTCCATTTCGTATGGAAGGAATTGATTCTTTGTCTTTTATTTTTTTCCTTTTTTGTTTTTATATGCAATTAAGTATAAACACTCAATTTAATGAGAAAGCAACAATGAGAACACACTATTTTCATTTCTTATGATAGTATATGGCACTTTCACACATGTGTACCCATTTATACATTATTTGGTGCTAGACATCTTTAACATTATCAGAGCTACAGTTAGGAATTTGTATGGCAGGTGTTTTCCACATTTCCCTGAAGACATCCTCACTGGATGATTACTAATGTGCACTCCAGCATTAAGCATTAATGCATTATTATTCTTAATAACTTTGATGTGTTGTCAGTGGATGTCAAATAGATAAAATAATGGTGAAGAGTATTTAATATACAATAGCATACTGCTGGTTATGTCTTTGAGCTCTGACTGATTTAATCTTGCAGTTATGAATTCAAACTGCAGCTCCTAAGATTTCGAAGATGGTAATGCCTGTAGCTATGTAGATACTGATCAAACTTAATAGCATCATATTTTGCACATTAACAAAATATAAGAATAAAATTTATAGAAAATTACCAAGGTATTTGCTGATGAGAAACAAATAATATTTTAGTTGAAATATTTTATTTTTGTTTTCTGTACATAAGAGATAATAAGATGATGAAAAAGATAAACTTGATTTTTTGATATTTTTCAGCTTTTTGTCTATGCCTCAAGAAAATTTGAAATTTAGAGATAACTAATTTTCTTCTCTTAGGGTCAATGGAAGATCCTGCTGGGTTGTAAAATCCCTGAAATTTTGCCCATAATATTTTTTTGTATGTAGAAATGGTTTTCTCATATAACTAACCTTTTACCAATTCTTAAAGCTGTTTAAACCTCAACATGTTGAGAACTACTGAACTAGTTATATAATTTCTTCCATGAAGTACAAGGAATGACTCCATCTTGTTCTTAGTGAATATATAAATATTAATTTAGTTAGTTTGAAAAACTAATATTAGAACTTTGTTGAATATCATGGTGTCAAGGTAAGATAACTCATAGTCTACAATTTTATCTGTCATTTCTTATATACTTACTCTCTGCTTAAGAGAGAGCATTTGCTATAAAAGTCTTATGAATCTTTTGATTTTGTATAGAAATATATGGTCCACTCATTCATATCATTGACTTTATTCACAACTTCAGCATCACAATTTTCATTTTATTTCATTTTACTTTTTATTTAAAAACTTTTTTTTTCTGCAGGGTGGTGGTAGTGCATGCCTTTAATCCCAGCACTTGGGAGGCAGAGGCAGTTGGATCTCTGTGAGTTCGAGGCCAGCCTGGGCTACAGAGTGAGATCCAGGACAGGTGCCAAAGCTACAGAGAAAAATCCTGTCTCAAAAAAAAAAAAAAAACCCAACCAACCAAACAAACTTTTTTTTCATACAGCATATTTTGTCCATGGTTTTGCTCCTCCCCCAGTTTTTCCCAGATCTTTCTTACCGCCCTGCCCACTCAACTTTATATCCTTATTCACTCTATTGCTTAAAAAAAAAAAGAAACAAAAATAATCAAAGGGAAAAAAAACACAAGAACTGACATTAAACAAGCAAAAGACTACTAAGACAAAAAAATTACAAAATAAGGCAAAATGAAACAAATCTATAAAAATACCATTGAGTTTATTTTGTGTTGGCCACCTACTCTTGGGAATGTGGCCTGTCCTGAAGTGTTGTGTATATACCAAATGACACTCCACTGGAAAAAGACTGAATTTTCTTTTCAATTCAGTATCAATTTCAGATGGCTTCTTGTTTAGGAATGGGAACCTATGTCCACTTCCCCCTCTCAGTGATGGTAACCTGTCTGGCTTGAACTTGTGCAAGACTTGGGTGTGCTGCTCTAGTCTCTGAGAGTTCTTGTGTGCATCAGTCCCGTTGTGCCTGGAAGACAGTGTTTCTTTGGAGTCTTCCATCACCTCTAGCGCTTACAACCTTTTTTTTAACCTCCTTTTCTGCATAGATTTTTGAGCCTTGAAGGAAAGAACTTGGTGAAAAAAATTCCTGTTTATAACTGAGTGTTTCAAAGTAGATACATTCTCTGCACATTGTCCAGTTGCTTTCCTTATTAATTCCCATCTACTGCCTGAAGAAGCTTCTTTGATGTGAACTGAGTCAAGCACTGATCTATGGGTATAGCAATGTGTCCTTAGGAGTCATTTTATTACTATGTTCCTTTAGCAGAATGATAGTACTAGGTTTTTTCCTAGGCTCATTGATCAGTTTAAGCTCAGGTTCTTGTCCACTTTAACAGTATTAGCTATGGGTTCAATCACATGGAATGGGCCTTAAATCTTTTTAAGAAAGTAGTTGGCTACTCCCATACCATTTGCGCCATTATTGCACCAGTATATCTTGCAGGTTGGTTGCTGTTGTAGGTCACATGGTTTGCAGCTCCCAGTAATATAAATAATGCAGTGTCCAGTGTCTGGGATCACAGTCTTCTGGATTCCTCCGAGGAGTCTGGGTCATTTCTCTGGCTCCACCTTCTGAAACACACATAGCTTGCTTCCTAGCCTCTGGCTGGCTCCACTCCACTGCTGCTGCTGTTCCTGATGGTCATACTATGATACTGGCATCTCTAAAATACCAGTCTTCTGTTACAACTGGGATGCACTTTCACCAATGTCGTCTCATGGGCTGTCTTCATAGTGCCAAGCCTGACCCATTAAATTCTGGGCTTTAAAATGCCACTGAGGCTGCACTTTCAGCAATGTGGCCTGGCCTGGCCTCTCACAGTGTTAAACCTCAGCTGCTTTCCATGACCCCTTTATGCCTTCAAAACTAGTACCACCTAGGTGACTCTTACACTACCGAGTTCACTTGCCAGCATGAGGTACCACCTTGACCACTTCTGGATGCTGACTCAGAGGCAACATTTCCCAGAAGATTTCACCTTACTGTGTTGGTTTCTTCTTAATCACAGGTGATTCTTCAACCCTAGCTGATCAACATCCATTGTCACATCAAAGCAAAGGTTTTACTTTAGTGGTTCTGTTCGGCTCTAGTTCACCATGAAAGGAAGTCAAGACAGGGACTCAAGCAGAGCAAGAACCTGGAGGAAGCAGCTGATGCAGAGGGCATGGAGGGACAACTATTTCTTTATATATTCCTCATGGCATACTCAGCCTGCTTTCTTATAGAACCCAGCATCACCAGCCCAAAGATAGCACCACCCACAATGGACTTGGCCCTCCCCCACCAGTCACTAATTAAAAGAATGCCTTACAGGTAGATCTTATGGAAGCATTTTCTCAATTGAAGTTCTCTCTGTTGACATAAGACCGCCAGAGCTACATGTAAGGGAAAGCACATAATATTTGTCTTTTTGTGTCTGGGTTACTTCATTCAAAAGATTTTTTTCCCAGTGCCATTCATTTACCCATGAATTTCATGACTTCATTTTTCTTAAGAGCTAGATAATATTCAATTGTATGTATGTACTACATTTTCATTATCCACCCATAAGGTGATGGACATCTATGCTGTTGGCTGTTTCCACTTTCTGGCTACTAAGAATACAGTAGCAATTAAAATGGATGAGGAAGTATCTCTTTAGTAGGATGTAGAGTCCTTTGGGTATACATCCAAGAGTAGTACAGCTGGGTCTTGAGGTAGCTCTATTCCTAACATCCTGAGAAACCGTCACGATGATTTCAATAGTGACTGTACAAGTTTGCATTCCCAACAGCAACGAATAAATTGTCCCTTTTATGCACATCCTCATCAGCATGAGCTGTCGTTTATTTTATTGATCTTGACCATTCTGACTAGGTAAGATGAAATTTCAAAGTAGCTTTAATTTGCATTTCCCTTATGGCTAAGGATGTTGAACATTTAAAAAAGTATTCTCAGCCATTTGTGTTTCATCTTTTGGGACCTGTCTGCTTAGCTGTGTACCCCATTTTTAAATTAGGTCATTTGTTTTATGTATCTTCAGGTTTTTTTTCAAATTCTTTATACAGTTTAGATACTAACCTTCTATCAGATGTATAATTAATAATGATCCTTCCCCATTCTGTAGGCTCCCATTTTGCCTGAATGATGGCATTCTTTGCTGTGCAGAAGTTTTTAGTTTCCCAAGGTCCCATTTATTAATTGTTGGCCTTAGTGCTTGTGCTAATGGTATCCTGTTCAGAAAGTCCTTTCCTGTGCCGGTGAGTTCAAGCCAATTCTCCACTTTCTTTTCCATAAGACTCAGGGAGGAAACTGGCAGGTACGTGAGTGTGGTAAGCTTGTTTCAAGCCCTCTGTATAGGAGAGTTAATTAAATAAATAAACAAATAAATGAGACCCACAATAATTATGGGTAGTTAGGTTGAGATCTGCTTGTAAAGGTTCCATTTCCACATCTAGGCTCCTCTTCTGTCTGTCAAGTTCAAGATCATCTTTGTCCTTTGACATCTGGCAACATTTGCTCTTGTATTATTCACAGACATGTATTATTTATAGACTTTTGCCATCAGTTATCTTTTCATAGGCATTTGCCATTTCCCCAATTAGATTCTAAATTCTGAAAGGGGAGTACCCTTTTATCTTTCTCTGAGAGCTGTATGTCACCTAGTTAATTTTTTGTCATATTGCAGTTAATGAAAAAAAAAAGTGAGGATAAAAAGCTTCCTCGTACTTTCAAAAAGTTATCAATTTTGTAGAATCAATCTACATAGGGCAATCCTTTTTTTGCCCTCCCCAAATCAAATGCTGGAACAAGTGAGGCATTACATAGCATAGGAAAAAAGATTACAGGCTTAGATTTATATTCTGGGTTCTAATTCTGGTTATATTGCTGGCTTTCTTTTGGACCTAGGCTTATTGAATTCTCCTCTGCTATCTCATTTATAAAATTGGGTTATTGCTATCTGCCTTTTATTTCAAAATAGCGTCCCCGTATTAATGCTGACGAGTAATGAAGAGAGTGTAATACCTTCAAAGAAGAAAAGAAGGTGAATTGCAAGGAGCCCGGGAAGGCAAAGAAAGGACTTAGCATGGCCAATCACCTGGAGTCTCAGCAAGCGTACAGATTTCATAATTTTATTATTTGAAATGATAAACATCAAACTCTCGGCAAATACTGACAGGAGTTGTAAATCAGAGGCAGATCTTTTGTCCAGCACTGTGATAAGGAACATTTGAGCACTCTTTGGTCTGTTAAGCCACACTGGCACAAAGACAGCAGTCATAAAAACACATACAGTTTAGGGGACAGTAACAATTGACCTCTCTGGCTGACAGTAGCTTCATCTATATAATCAGAGCGGCAGAGTGGTGACCTTCAAAGACCCTTCCAGTTCTGATGTTTAACACACTCTCAGCTCCTTATTCATCTCTGTTAGAGAAATGAGCAAACCTCATTTTGCCCCTCCTGTGTGGAAAGGCAGAGCTGGCTCACAGGGTCAGAGGAGACAATTTCTAGTACTTCCTTCAGCGGGTTGGCACTATGTTGTTAGATGAAAGCTAGCAGCTCTGCAGAGCAGGATCCCTCAAGACTAGCTTGCTATAACCTGGCAGAGTGGCTTATGCCTTTCATCCCAGCACTCAGGAGGCAGAGGCAGGCAGATCTCTCCATAACATGCTGCAGACTAGCCAGGGCTGCATGATGAGAACTCTTTTCAAGAAAAGAAAAAAAAAGATAGATTGTTAGACTTTTGTGAGCCCATCACAGAACTTATTCCATCATGCTACTTTGAGTGTGTGTGTGTGTGTTTGTGTGTGTGTGGGGGGGTGAGGGGGAATTACAGCATAGCTGTGGATAGGGAAAAGAGCAGATGAGTAATATCTTGAATAAGAGTGTATCCAGGAATGCCAAGGCCGTGTGACTGAACACAGTGGTCCAGGAAGCAGTTGAAGCCTGTGATGTAGTCCATTCCTAAGTAGGGTGCTAAAATATCGGCAACAATGGTTGATGTCTTCAGTTTATATTCATTTATAATTCTTCCTTGATATGGGTTATTTCAAATTATAACATGTTCTTTTTCATGCCATTCTACTTTCGGGTGTTTCTATGCTTCTCTCTTTCAGTTTATCCAGAAATGTGGGATGCAAGTTGTGTTCACATGATTTAAGTCACAAGTTTAAAATACACACACACACACACACACACACACACACATGCACGCACGCACGCGCGCGCACACACACACATATGCACATACGGGGGAGGGGAGAGAGGGAGAGAGAGAGAGAGAGAGAGAGAGAGAGAGAGAGAGAGAGAGAGAAAGATTTTGGAGAATCTGCAATTATGACAAATTAAAAAAAAATCCCCCTTCAGTAGTTGGTATTTACACCTTACCACTTAACGTAATCTTTAGCTGTGTTTAGCACTCAGAGAGTAGATCCATTATTCACTTTTCGAAGATTCTGATTTTTATATTTTTGATCTCATTTATAGTTTTGCTATTTCTGATTATCAGGTTACTGGCCTCTGGAAGTATCTAGCCAATTTGAGCATCCAAGCAACCATGTTCCTCCCAAAAGACTTGTTATACATGGGTTATACTTTCAACTTTGCTAGGGAGCAGCCTGCCTTATAAAGTGGTTTTAGGAATATGCTATAGTTAAAATACAATGTGAATTCAGGGTTATCACATTTGATAAATACTATTAGTTAGGTTATTGCCATTCTAAGATATCTTTTTTTGGTTGTTTCCTGAAGTAGAGATACTTTTTAGTTAAAAATATTTTCATACAGTATATTTTGATGTTTTCCACTCCCCTACCACCTCCCAGATCATTCCTACCTTCTTACTCACTCTACTTGTGTTTCTTTCTCTCTTTCAAAAAACAAAAATAAGAATAAAAAACAAACCAAAGAAGAAAACCCTCACAAAAAAGTGAAAATCAAAACAAGCAAAAGACCTGTAAGAAATAAAAAACAATAATAATAATAGCATAAACAATAATAATAATAATAAGAGTTCCTTTTGTGTTGGTCAATGATACTTGGACATGGGGCCTTCCCTGGAGTATGGTTGATATACCCAGCGACACTCATTTGGATGAACTGAGTTTTGCCTTTGCCAGTAGGCATCAGTTGTGGATAGCATCTTGGTTAGGGGCAGGACCTCATATCCACGTCTCAGTGCTGGGACCCCATCTAGTGTAAGCCTGTGTAGGTGTTTTGCCTGCTGCCATAGTCTCTGAGTTTAAATGTGTACCAGTCCTGCTGGATCTACAACAACTTACCCAATAGCCTAAGTGGAGTGGTTGTTCATTTTGCCGAAGAGTTTCAGAGGGTCCAATCAGATGTGATGAAGAGGATGTGGTGCACCAGGAAACAGGGGAATGAGACTGCTGGCCCTCTGTTCACCTTTTCCTTTTTTACCATCTTCTCCTTTTGAAAATTAAAACCAATTTTTGAGAGTTTCCTGAGTACTGTATTTAGATCATGTCAACCATTCCTTTCTCCCTTTCTAACTCCTCCCCTGTCCCTCTCACTCCCTTTCAAGTTCATGACCTCTTCTTCTTTAATTCTTATTGTTACACATACAAGTGTGTGTGTGTGTGTGTGTGTGTCTGTTTTTTTCTGTGTGTCTGTGTGAGTGTGTGTGTGTGTGTGTGTGTGTGTGTGTGTGTCGCTGTGCAGCTCAGGCTGATCTTGACAACTTGACTCCCTCCTGCCTTGACTTCCCCACAGCTGTGACTGCAGGATTGCAAGCGTGTGCAGCCATTCCTGGTCCCATTAACATTCCTAAAATAATGTCTTCATCTCCTTCATCTCGGTCAGCACCTGTACCTTTTATTTCAAATGGTCACAAATTCTTTATTTTTCAAAACAAATAGACAAACAATTAGTGTTTGTGTGTGTGCCTGTGTGTGTGTGTGAGTGCGTGTGTGTGTGTGTGTGTGTGTGTGTGTGTGTGTGTGTGTGCGCGTTACAAAGCACATATGGACCTCAGAGGACAGCTCTGTAGATTTTTTTTCTGTTTCTCCATTTACATTGGATCCCAAGATTGAATTCAGGTGGCCAGGCTTGCATGGCAAGAACCACCCACATAAGTCAGTCATTTGTTTTTAGCACACATATAGAAAATTCTCACAGAGTAACAGGCTTTGTGAAAATAAGATGCTAATGGTGAGTCTTATATTTGCAATTAATTATTTGTTGAATTTTAAGAGTTGAAGCAATTAAACTTTTTAAAATTATTTTCAAATCTGATAACTTTCAAAGATCTGTATTCCATACAAAGAATTTCCCAAAATCAGTTTAAATTTATATGGACAAAAGTTAAGAAAGTTTCCGTGAAATAAAAAATAATTTCAACAAAACAATTTTATGTGTGGTTTTAATTAGTTGTATCAAACTCATTAATTGGAATGAAAACATTTGAACATTTATGAAATAATAAAGGCTGTGAATATAGCTCAATGGTAGAACAGGTACCTAACATCTCACATGCTTTTGTATTCCATCTTCAGTATCCAGAAAAAAAAATAACTCTTATGCTTTTCCATTGCACCTAAGATTGTCTCTAGGTAGAAGAGGGTCAATCAATATTTTACTAAAGAGCTCAATACAAAAGAATTATGTGGACTACTTTTTATAGAAAGTTTATATGCTGAGGATATATCTCTGAGCCATTATACATTAGGTACAGTTGGATAAGAGACACGAAAAACTTAGTAGTGTGGACTGTTAATTTGTTGATTCTAGAAACACTCCATGCTACACTGTCTTCATGCCTGCACCTACAGGCACTAACTCAATCTCAGAAAAAGTAAAAAAACGAAGGAGGGTATCAGGATTGTTTGTTTTAGGGACCTGAGAGATGGCTTAGCAGGTAAGAGCAATTGTCGCTTTTTCTCAGGACTGACCCACTTCAGGCATCTCACAACCGTCTATAGTTCCAGCTCCAGGGTCCCCAGCATCCTCCTCTGGCTTCTGCAGGCACCAACAATGTGTGTGTACAGACTCATACAAACAGACATAAACACATAAATAAATTCTTCTTTTAAAAAAAAGTTTATTTTACCAGTATAGAGTTAAAATGTTTCTGACAGGGTGTCCCCATGTAACCCAGGCTTGCTTCAAGTTCACTATATTCCTTCCTTGGCCTCTCAAGTGCTGGGAGTAGTACTACAGATATGCTTCATCTTGTTCAACTCCTCCTCCAAAAAAAAACTCACTTTAGAGAGGTATCAGGTGGACACTTTTCGGTTTCCTTTAAATATCCTTTACAATGTAGAAAAACTGGCACACAACTTCCCAAAGAAATGTTCGTCAAAATGAAGTGTGCTACATCTATTTGATGACTAGATTTCTCTCCCCCACAGTCGTTTTACTTAAATTATATTTGTCCTAAAGGATAGAAGAATTAGTTAAGAGTATTTAAAGTTATAGTTATTTTTGGGTCATAAATAAAATAATAATTAGCGAGAAAACTGTGTAAGTATAAATTATGATCTTTACTATATTATAGTGGGTATATATTTTAAGTAAGAATTAATTTCAAAATATTTTAAAAACACACCTTGATTAATAGGAGATAAAACGTTCATATACACAAGTAATGAATGTCTTCTAATGCAATGGGTGTATAATATATGCATGCATATAGATCAGGTAGCGATGCTAATAATGTGACATTAGTTGTAAACAGTGCTCTTATAAATATTAAGGATCCCTAATCAGAAGATAAGCTGTAATTCTTTGGATTAGTTGCCATTTTAATAAGTTATAATGGTACTCTACATCAGATAATGATTATAGGCAAAGCATAATTAAATTTTATAACTGTTGAACTCAGATATACTTCCTTAAAGTGATTTTAAACCTCATTATTATCTTATCACTGTTCCAAACTTTATCTTATTTATTAATGTGCTTACATATACATTGGCTGCATACATGTAGAGAAAAGCATAGATAATAGTGAAAAATACCTTTCTCATGTAGTACAGGACCTTAAAACAAATGAAATCTTTGCAAGCCTGGCTATGCTTGAACACACTAGAATGTTAATAGGAATTTGGAAGGGGTTTTCTTAAATCAAGTTTGCTTTGCTGGGGAAATTACATCTTTTGCTCAATTTGTCTGTGCTTAGCTCTTTTTGTTTCTAACTGTTAGAAAATGTGATTAAAATACTGTTTACTTATTGATTTAAAAATTCTTGGTCACATTTCCAATGTGGTGGATTTCTAATGAGGCATTATTAAATATATATATATTTATACATATATATACATATACATGTATTAAAATACATATATATGTGTGTGTGTTTTTTATAGAGATAGATAGAGAGAGATAAACATAAAGATACATATGCACATATGTGTATATTCTGATGTGTGGAGGTGCGTATTTTTGCACACCCATGTGGAAGCCTGAAGTTGGTGTTGAGTGTCTTCCCTCTCAGGGTGCTGAGATGAGGCTCTTGAGTTCTCGCTAGTCATGCTAGACAACTCGCCTTGAGAAGTCCTTTTCTCTCCCTCCGGAGGGTTGTGCTACACCTGCTAGATTTTGTCTAGGTTCCTACAGATCTGAACTCCAGTTCTCATGCTTGCATGGCATGCACTATCTCCTGAGCCATCCCCCACCTTTAAGTTTTTGTTTTTGTTTTTAAAAAATACCAAACTATATGGGTTTAAGAACCAACCAACACAAGGTAAATGGTTCCAAGAATCTTTTAGTGGTAGATGAAATATAAATTTCTCTGTCCAGCATTATATTTTAGGATAATTACTTCTTACCCTTTCTAGGCATTGGCAGTCAGTGCCATCCACAGAGGTCCAGTGTGTTTGCAATAACTGTTTCTCACTTCTGCAGGTTGACATCAGGAGTCTCCCCATCTCCCCATCTTCCAGTCAGCTGACAGAGAATGACTTGTTTAGCAATTAAGAGATTTTTCTCAATTGTGATCTGCTGTGGATATTGCTCTGTATAAACAAAATGCTGATTGGCCAGTAGCCAGGCAGGAAGTATAGGCAGGACAAGCAGAGAAGAGAATTCTGGGAACAGGAAGGCTGAGTCAGGAGACGCAGCCAGCCACTGCCATGAATACCAATGTGTAAGATACTGGTAAGCCACGAGCTATGTGGCAAGGTATAGATTTATAGAAATCGGTTAATTTAAGATAGAAGAACTAGATAACAAGAAGCCTGCCACGACCATACAGTTTGTAAGGAATATAAGTCTCTGTGTGTTTACTCTGTTGGGTCTGAGCAGCTACGGGACTGGCGGGTGAGAGAGATTTGTCCCGACTGTGGGCCAGGCAGGACTGGAGAAAACTTCAGCTACAGTGATCTCTAGAACTTAAAGAGCCTGTAAACCTAAAGCTGTCTGTGGTCCTCACCATATCAGCTGGAGGTATCAACCCAGATTTGGAGTCAGAGGGGAGTAGGTAAGTGTTGAGCAACAAAGAATGAATTCTTTGGACTTTCTTTGAGGACCTGGAGTCACCAGAGGCCGAAACTATGCAAATCATGGACTGTCATATTCCATGAACTAAGCCAAACCCAAAAGAAAGGGCAGTCGAACAAACCTGCCATTCTTATTTAAGTTGAACTTAATTCATTTGAAATCCGAAGTCCTGGGTGACATAGGCACACTTTTGAACACTAGGAAATAGAAAACAAATGTGATGTGCCCAACAAATATTTGTTGAGTTTTAAACAGGTTCTAGGCCCTATTCCAGGTACAGCAAATTGAAAATGTTTCTGTCTTCTTGAAACCTATATTTTGGTTGGGGTAGATACCGAATAAAACATAATCATGGCAAAGGAGTAAATTCTATTGTATCGAGGAATATGAGGAATGCTACATTTTTTTTTTAAGTGGGATAGTCAGGTAAGGAGCTACAGGAGGCTGGAGTGGAACGACTGAGAATTTGTGAATTGAATTTCATTGAAAGAATGAGGAAGATGGTAAGAATTCTAGACTGTGCCAAACCAGTGTCAACATAGTACTATTCCTGCTCTAACCAAGGAGCAGCAGGAAGACAAGGTATAACAGAACGTCATAGCTCAGGAGGAAACTGGGAGCAAGAAAACAATCTTTAGAGATGGGTGGAGTAGAAGGAAACATGGGGGGACATTGGGACAAAGAGGGAAGAGTCGCTTTCCAAGAAGCAAGAAACTGGGATCTGGTGAGTAAAAGGAAGCAGCAGCCTAGGCAGGAGATAGAGCAGTTCTGCACACAGCATAGCTGGGCTCCTGTAGACAGATGGCCACCACAGGCTGTCAGCACAGAGAAGGAAGTACTGATGGATGGAGGACACACCGAACACAGCAGTAAAACAAGCCTATCTGAATTCAGGAGAGGGAGGGAGGGTGGTGCTTTGAATAAGAGTCTTCCCACGTTCTCAGGCACCTGAATACTTGGTTCACAGTTGGTGACACTATTTGGATAGGTTTAGGAGGTGTGGCCTTGCTGGAGGTAGCATGTCACTGGGGGTGGGCTTGGAGGTTTCAAAAGCCACATGCCACTTCCAGTGACCTCTGTCTGTTTCCTGTTTGAGGTTCTAAATGAGAGCTCTCAGCTGTTCCTGCCACCATGCATGGTGCTTGCCACCAAGCTGCTACACCTTCACACATCTTTATGGTGACAGAATTTTTTGTTTGTTTGTTTTTTGACACCTGTACAGGTTCAGACATAGGTGAAGGCAGAAATTTAAATTTAATCAAGTATATTCATTAGTGTTGATTTGAATTAAATGGCCCCCATAGGCCCATAGGGAGTGACAATATTAGGAGATATGGCCCTGTTAGAGTAGGTGTGGCCTTGTTGGAGGAAGTGTGTCATTGTGGGTGGGCTTTGGGGTCTGAAACACTCAAGTCACACCCAGTGTGGCATTTTCTTCCTGCTGCCTGAGGATCCAGATGTAGAACTCTCAGCTCCTTCTTCAGCACAATGCCTGCCTGCATGCCACCATGCTTCCTGCCATGATGATAATGGACTAAATCTCTAAAACTATAAGCCAGCCCCAATTAAATGTTTTCATTTATAAGAATTGCTGTGGGGTGCAAAGACCCACATTACATTAGGCAGAGAGTTCTGGGAATCCTGCAAATGATGGGGAGGAAGGGTTGTGGGAGTCACAGGGGTCAAGAAAACCCACAGAATCAACTAAGCTGGGCTCATAGGTACTTATAGAAACTGAACCGACAACCAGGGAGCCTGCATGGGACTGTCTGAGGGCCCCTGCACATATGTTACAGTTGTATAGCTTGTTCTTCTTGTGGGACTCCTAGTAGTGGGTACAGGGACTGTCTCTGACTCTTTTTCCTGATTTTGGGGTCCTTTCCTTCTACTGGGTTGCTTTGTCCTTACTTAATAGGAGCTGAGGTGCCTAGTCTTGATATGCCCATAGCTGGCTGATATACATGGGAGGCCTGCCCTTTTCTGAAAAGAAAGGAGGAGGAGTGGATTGGGGGGGGCGAAGAGGAGGTTGGAGAGAACTGGAAGAAGAGAGGGAGGGAGGAAGGGAGAGAGGGAGAGAGGGAGAGAGGGAGAAAGGGGAAACTGATTGAGCTGGAAACATTAGTTAATTAAAAAAGAATTGCTGTGGAAGAAAAGAAAGATGGTGGTGACCACTGGAACCTGCTGCTGGCACCTGCCGCAGAGCTCTGAGGAATCTGAGAGACCCATAGAGGCTCTGAAAATGTGATGGAAAAAGAGTCTGCAGACCAAAATATAATTAATAATAATAATAATAATAATAATAATAATAATAATAATAATAATGCAATTCTTATGGGAAGATGCTTTTAAAATGTGGGCTCATGAAATGGGAAAGAAAGATGGCTTCTCAGCCAGCAGGCTACAAGCACAAAGATCATTATGCCTGATGAGCCCTGGGGCTGCTGGCACCAATGACAAGGAGATATGCAGCGACCTGGAGCTCCTACAGGAACAGGTCAATACTGAATAGGGCTGCAGAAGGCTCCCAGCATGCAGCTGCTGTGGCTGCAGCCAATGCTGCTTGCTGTGCTGGAAGGCCAAGACTGCAAGGCATTGATGATGCCCTCATTCTACAAACACAAGGGTCTCAGCAGCTGGGAACTCTCACAGAACCTGCCCCCAGATGCACTGCCTCGCTGCAACACCACCCTGCCTTTGAGTAAGAACAGGATATCTGAGATGAGTCTCAGTGATGGTCCAGTATTTATGGTGCTTCAGAAACCAGAAACCTTGAGCCAGACCAATGACTCGTTCCAATGAATATTTGCATGTAAAGTTGTGTGGGCAAATATATATATATACTGTGTGACACTCTGCAGTTTCTAATGCCACTACTTTGAACAAATATGCAATGCAGAGGGAAAGACAGAGGAATGAGGGAACATGGCTTAGCTGAGTAGGGCCTACAGGGTGGTGTGCAACAGCCTGGAGCTTTTGCAGACTCAGCCCCGGAACATGCTGCTCAGGTTCTGCACCATTGCCCCAGTTCTGAGCAATGACAGGATGTCTGAGATGAAGAACTGTTCATTTTCTGGATTAGACCTCCCCAGAAGACCTCCATGGTCCGAGCTGCCCCTGGAGGCCAGGATGTTATCTGTGGTCTGTGCTGCTGCTCCGGGCTATGTTGAAGCCCGAGGTTCATATGGATGTCTGAGGCCTGTGCTACCACTGGAGGCCAGGTGGACATCCATAGTTTGCGCTATGGCAGGAGGCTATAATAGAGTCTGTGGTCTGGGTTGCACTTGGAAGTCTTGCTGATTTGCATGGCCTGTGCTGCTACCTGAGGCCATGTTGATGCCCATGTTTCATGCTGCCATAGAGAGCCATGTTTGGGTCTGTGGTCCTGCTATGGTCAGGGGCCATGTTGATATCCATGGCCTGTGTAACCACTGAGGTTCATGTGGATGTCTGTGGTCTATGCTGCTACCTGAAGCCACATTGATGTTTATGGACAGTGCTGCTGCTGAGGGCCACTGTGATGTGTGTGGCCTGTGCAGCTACTTGAGGCCATGTTGATGTCCATGGTCCATTAGGCCATTGAGGGCCATGTTTGAGTCTGTGGTCTATTGCAGCTGAGGGCCATGTTGATGTCCATGAGTCATGTTCGCTTTGAAGGCCATGTAGATGTCCTTGGTCTGTGCTGCTACCTGAAGCCCTGTTGATTGCCTTGGCATGTGCTGAGGCTGCCAAGGGCTATGATGGTATCTGTGGGCCATGTTACTGATGAAGGCTGTGTTGATGTCTGTGGTCTGTACTGCCACTAGAGACCATGCTGAAGTCCCTGGCACATGCTGATGCCAGAGTCCATGTGGAAGTCTGGGGTCTATGTTGGTGCCAGAAACCATGTGGAAGTTCATGATCCATGCTCCCGACTGTAAAGGGCAACTAAGCTACGTTTGCCATGATATTGATGACTGCAGCTCACAGTTAAGAAAAAGGGATATAGAAGGCTTCTGTGACAACCTTACCTGTCCCCCCCCCCCCAAAAAAAAAACAGCCTAGACAGAAAGCCACTGAAGAGAACTCTTAAAAATTGTGATAACGATACCGAAGTGAAGCTCTCCACAATTGATGGCTTCTGGAAGGGGTATTTTTTTCTTCTTCTTTTTGTGTGTATGGGAGGTCACAAGGGTGGGGTGGCAGACCTGGGAGGACAGGGAAGTGAGTGTGATTTGGGGTGCATGATATGAAATTGCCAAATAATCAATAAAAATATTATGTTGGGAAAAAAGAGTTTCCATGGTCATGATGTCTTGTTGTAGCAATAGAAATCATAACTAAGACAGAAGTTGGTGCCAGGGACTGGAGTATTGATGTGATAGGCCTGACCATGTTTTTATGTGGATGAATGAATGTGGACTTTGGAACACTGGATTAAAAAAGCAGCTG
Source organism: Peromyscus nudipes (assembly GCA_902168325.1). Taxonomy (NCBI): domain Eukaryota; kingdom Metazoa; phylum Chordata; class Mammalia; order Rodentia; family Cricetidae; genus Peromyscus; species Peromyscus nudipes. The sequence goes on from CABHPH010156476.1 coordinate 36,921, forward strand.
AATGTGCTAACAGAACATAATGGGCCATAACAGTAGGAGCATGGGAGACAATGGTGCTGATGGTGATTTAAACTATGGGGACAAGGCTCAAGACTTTTCAGAGGAGAATATTAGCATGTGGCCTAGAGACTATTCTTGTGCTATTTTGGTGAAGAATGTGACAGCTTTCTGCCCTTGTCCAAAAAAATCTGCCTGAGGCTAAATTGAAGAATTATATACTAACAGCTGTAGCAGAAGATATTTCAAAACAACCTAGCATTGACTATGTTGTATGGTTATTATGTTCACTCTTATGCAGATCTGTAATGAAAAGGTGCAAGCCAAGCAAGAAAAAACACAGCATACAAAGAAAAGGGAGCACCAGGAAGTGGAATGGAGCTAAGTCCTGTGCTGAAGGAGATAAACAGATTAAAGAAAATTCTGGTGTTAAATGGAATACAGGGAGTGGAGACCTCAGGGCAAGATCTCACTTAGTAACTTTCCAACTTGTGAAAAAGAATGAAAGAAAAGTTTAGGGCTGGGTGTGGTGGTACACATCTTTAATCCCAGCACTGGAAGGAAGAGGCAGGTAGATCTCTGAGTCTGAGGCTAGCCTGGTCTACAGATCTAGATCCACGATAGCCAAGCTTAGGCAGTGAAGGAAACCATTGAAAACAGAAAGTTGGTGAAGACGTAATTGAAAGAGGGGGCCATGTTCTAACTCCAGCAAGCAGGAGCTTCTGCCATGTGGTTCTGGCTTTAGAGTCAAAGATAGAAGAAAGGGGGTATAGACTCTCCTTCCACAACTAAGGAAAGCTGCTGAGGTCAGGCATGTGTCTGGAGTGTCCCTGGATGGAGGCCTAGAGAGGCCATTGTGTGAAGCTGTGAAGATGAAGCCTGCATTGCCTTGGAAACACCAAAATGTTGTAGATGTCAGAGCTGTGGGATACCTGCTGAGGAAAGCTGCCAACAGGGAGTGGAACCAGTTCAAAAGAAGTGCGTTACAGTCAACAAAGCTGAAAGGAGTTGGCGATCTGAAGAGGATTTTGATATCAGACATGGAGATGCAGAATTTGGAGTTTGCCCAGCTGGATTTTGGTTTTGCTTTGGTTCAGTATTTCCTCATTATGTTCCCTTTCCTTCCTTTTGTAATGGTAATCTTTATCTTGTGCCATTATATGTCAGAAGTATGTGATCTGCATTTTGATTTTGATTTTATAGGGGATTACAGTTAAGAGATTTTATGAGTCTCAGAAGAGACTTTGAACTTTGGACTTTTAAACAGTGCTGCTACTGTGACAGGCGATGGAGACTTTTGAAGCTGTACTAACTACATTTTGCATTATCATATGGCTACAAACCTATGGGGGCCATGGAGTGGAATGTGGTGGTTTGAATAAAATTGCCCCCATAGGTCAATAGGGAGTGACACTAACTATTAGGAGGTATGGCCTCGTTAGAGTAGATGTGGCCTTGTTGGAGGAAGTGTGTCACTGGGGGTGGACTTTGAGGTTTCAGATGCTTAAGCTGCACACAGTATGGCATTCTCTTCCTGCTGCCTGCTGATCCAGATGTATAACACCCAGTTCCTTCTCCAGCACCCTATCTGCCTGCACTCCACCACACTTCCTATCACAATGATAATGGACTAAACCTCTGAAACGGTAAGCCAGCCCCAATTAAATATTTTCCTTTATAAGAGTTGCCATGGTCGTGGTGTCTCTTCACAGCAATAGAAACTCTAAGACAACCACAATGGAAATGGCTGCTAAGGGAGTATCACCTTGCAAAACGACAGGTGCCTTATGAAAGAAATAACATTTTTTTTTTAAATTAACCATGAGAACTCCCTTAATCCTGCCTGAGGATGACCTAAAGCCCTATCTTGACTTCACTTCTGAGAGTTCTGTATGTTCTTAAAACCACCACCCTGGGAAGCAGCATTCCGAACATGTACCATCAGGGACTCTCAAAACCATTAATGCCATAGCATGAAGGTTTTGAGTTTGTTATGGAAACTGAGAAAGCTGACAATATAAGAAGAGGTGACTATAGAATTTGACAATTTCAAACTGAGTTATTAGTTTACTGGAGTCTGGAGAGAATTAAGTAAATGGGGAGATCAAAGGTCTAGAACTACTGGTGATGTATTGGGAATGCATGGGAAAGGTAGGTAGTGGAGGCCAGGTGCACTGATATTATGGAATGGGTGTAAGTGTTTATGCTTGCAAGCTTTTGAATGGCGTCATTATGGTATGAGGGAGCATTGGGGAGAAGATAAAAAGAGGAGTCGCAGAGAAAGGTATATTGAAGCTACTGCAAGGATGAGAACCCACTCCAGGGTCTGCAAGATTCATTTTGGTTGGACCTTGAATGACCTTGGTAATGGCATCCATTTAGAGCAAAGTGTAGGCAGACTTTTCTTTCCCACACACCAGTTCTCAAATAACCTACCTACACAGAGACTCAATATTAATTATAAATGCTTGGCCGATAACTCAGGCTTTTTACTACCTAGCCCTTACTGCTTAAATTAACCCATTTCTATTAATCTATGTGCTGCCCCGAGGCTTGTGGCATTTACCTCTCTAGCACGTCTTGCTTCCTCTCCATGTGTCTGGCAATTCCTCAGACTCTGCCCTCCTTTTTCCCAGCCTCCTCTGTATCTGGCTGTTTTGCCTGTATTTCCTGTCTAGCTACCAGCCAGTGAGCTTTTTATTAAACCAATCTGAGTAACAGATCTTCACAGTGTACCAAAGGATTATTCCACATTGGCAAAGCATCCAAACAGATGAGCTTATAGTTTTTATAATTTATAGTTTCAGAATCACTGTATCAACCGTAGACTGCATGCTTGTATCATTTACTGTTTCTTAATGCCCTTTACAGCTGAACTCAGTTCTAACTGACATACTAGAAGCCATTTGCTCTTACTGACATGGTTTCTCTCTCACCTCCCTTTATGCTACCCATTATCATAAAATCCAGAATTAACTACAAAAAGTCTCTTTTATCCTTTAACACCCAGAGAGCAAGAGTCAGGGAGTTATTAATGCATTGCTTGGGTCTCATGGGAAGAATCAGTCACTTCTCCTTTCCCTTGTTTATGTGTTTCTAAATTCTGAATTATAAATGCTAACAGCTGACTCTATCCTCCATGTAATCTTTGACCATGTCTCACTGTAGTGTTTAACGGATAACAAGTGCTCCAGTACTGGGTGAGCCAGTCACTGAATGGACACAAGCCAAGCGGAATGAACTCCCCACAAATCTGATATTATATAGGGCAGCCTGGAGAAAGCCTTGCAGAGCCCTTGCAGTGTTAGTGATCAAAAGGGAAATGGACTCTGACTTCATAGACGTGTATCAGAGAGAACTCAGGCAGAAGACTACTTCAAAAGATGGAAACTGCACGACCGAGGTTTGCTTCTGAAGTGTGATGACTCCGATCTGTCCCTGGGGGCTTGGGGCCCGGCTGTGATGAAATACCAATGTAGAACTTGACCAAGGGCATTTCTGAACATGGGACTCTTTCTTAGTAGGGTGGTTAGTATAAAGGCAACAGCAGTATAAAATTCTCACTGGGATACTATTAAAAGCTGCTATTAGCAGGCAAGAAAAAAAAAACGTGTTCTAAGACATGTTGGAGGAGCTAGGGCAGGCCACGTTTCATCTGAGTATTCCCAACTTACAAAGACATAGATAAAACGTATGCTAGGACAGGAGCCCCAAGCCTGGGTGTGCACACAGAGCATTTTGCTGGCACAGCTCTATTTAGAGGCTATTCAAGGCTATCACACTGTGAATAAAAGTCTCTAACCGTTTAAAAGTTTTTTATTTTATTCGGCATTATTGTGTTGTGTGTCTCCCTGTGCATGGCCATAGTGTGCATGCGGAGATCAGATGACAATTCTTGGGAGCTGATTCTGTCCTTCCATTGTGGGTTTCTCAGGTATATGTGGCTAGTCCCTTTACCCACTGAGCTATCTGTGGTTGGCTTCCAGGTTTTTGTATATGTGTGTGACTTACTAGGGGACCATAACAACTGGGGAATTCAATAAAATTGAATCTGAGGTCTAGTGAACTTGTTTCTTTCTGGTAACAAAGCTAACTCACCACTGACTGTGTTTGCCATTAACAAAGGCCTCATTTTTGTATGGCTCTGCAGGCAGTACTTCCAGTTTGACAGCTTATAGTTGTTTTAGCATTTGTCAGCTTTATTCTGTTAGTTTGGTGCTCAGTTTAGCTGGTTTTTTTTCCTACCCAAAAAGAAGATTTTATTTGTCTCTCAATGCTTTTTTTACTCTTTTACTCAGAGTTTAAACTAAAGACACTTATCTATCCAAACCACTGCAGAAATGCCATAG